>WNWK01009943.1:0-37500 GCA_009830355.1 Cherax destructor | reverse complement strand
CAATAACAACCAACATCAACAAGCACAACACCCACCACAAACAACAACCACCACCACAAACAACAACCACAAACAACCACCACCACCACAAACAACAACCACAAACAACAACCGCCGCCTCCACCACAAACAACAACCACCACCACCACAAACAACAACCACCACCACCACAAACAACCACCACCACAAACAACCACCACCACCACAAACAACAACAACCACCACCACAAACAACAACCACCACCACAAACAACAACCACCACAAAACCACCACCACCACAAACAATAACAAAACCACCACCACAAACAACAACCACCACCACTACCACAAACAACAACCACCACCACTACCACAAACTACAACAACCACTACCACAAACAACCACCACCACCACAAACAACAACCACCACCACAAACAGCCACCACTACTCCACAAACAACAACCATCACAAACAACAACCATCACAAACAACAACCACCACCACCACAAACAACCACCACCACAAACATCAACAACAACCACCACCACGACCACAACAACAGCCACCACAAACAACAACAACAACCACTGCCACTACCACCACCTACATCAACAACTACTTCCACCACCACAGCTACCACCAACAACAACAACTACCAACAGCATCAACAACCACAACACCAACCACCACCAACAACAACTACCACAACACGAACCACCACCACCACCTCCTGCAACAACATCAACCACCAAGAGCAACAACACCAACCACTACCCCAAAAACAACCACACCAACAACCACCACCACTATCACATAACAATTACAACAAGAACCACAACACCAACCACCACCACTAACAATAACAACCAACACCAACAAGCACAACACCAACCACAACCACCAATAACAACAGCAGCAACAACAACCACAAACAATAACAACAGCACTACCAACAATAACAACAGCACTACCAACAATAACAACAGCACTACCAACAATAAAAACAGCACTACCAACAATAAAACAGCACTACCAACAATAACAACAGCACTACCAACAATAACAACAGCACTACCAACAATAACAACAACAGCACTACCTACAATAACCACTACCAAAACAACATTAACAAGAACCACACACCAAAAAACAAGAACATCAACCACCACCACTACCAACAACAACAAGAACCACCACCAACTGCAATAACCAAGAACAACCACATCAACCAACAAACCAACACCAAAAGCAACCACCACCAAGAACCACAACACCACCACCAACAACCACAACCATCACCACCAACAACCACAACACCAACCAACAACACTGTAACGCAGTTAATATGTTACGTAAATGTCTGCTGGCGCCTGGTGGTAAAAGCCTTGTCTAGGGGCATTTAAAATATTTAAATACACCAGCCTAGGGCCAAGCCTAGTTCTTCACAAAAAGATTTAACTTGATGATAAATACTTTATCAAAAGGATAGATAAATTCACCTTATGTTTATTATCTTTAAGGGCACATAAACTAACATGTACAAAAAGTATATACAGTGGTACCTCGGAATACGTCCGCTTTGAAATAAGTCCAACTTGGTATACGTCTGTTTGGTATAAGTCCAAGGTCCTGAAACGGATTAAGGACGTATACCGAGGTACCACAGTATTACTAAGTTAGACTATTTACAAAGTTACAAAGAAAATACCAAACACCATTATACCTTTACCAGGTACCCAACTGTAGGCTAGTTTATTATTACAAAATATTACCAAAACTCACTAGTATACTGCTACTAGTTATTTCAGTTAAAAAACATATCCAAACAGTGGGGCTCCATGACCTTTCCCCTGCCCCTTCTGCCGGCCTTTTAGCCTTCAGGTCCCTCCACATACTAGGGCTTTACAGGTAATATCGTGAGTGTACAAACAAAATCACTAAAACAGCCTAATGCCCTAAAACTTACCCAAAATTCTGCCCACATACTTAACCAAACACCATAACATCTTGATTCAAACAAAGCTCACCCGATACTGACACACTTTCTCGCCTGCCCTCACTGTCCTGGTCTAATACACGTCCGTTTTGTGTTCAGTCTTCTTTTACTGACACTATTTTAATGAAAAGATTTTAATACATTTATTTTATTTTACAACAACGCAATTCAGTAGTAACCTTCATAATAAACACCAACAACAACACCAACCACCACCACCAACAACAACACTACCACTACCACCAGCAACAACAACACCACCACTACCACCAGCAACAACAACAACTACCACCGGGTGGGGGAAATCTCCTCTTTGAGGAATGTCATAAGTGGGGTGCCTCAAGGATCAGTACTTACTCCTGTAAAGTTTCTAATTTATATACACGTCTTACCAGAGGGAATATGAGAGTAAATGAATAGGTTTGTGAATAATGCAAAACTCTTAGATGGGTAACAGAAAATGACTGTGACCCACTGCTGGAAAATTTGAACAAAATGAGCAAATGTAATGATTTAATGTAGATAGAAACTAAAAAATAAACACTTCAAGATCATGTGAATGAAAGTGTGAGAAATTCATACGTTATACTGGTAAATTATAAAATAGCTTCCAAATACGTGGATGGTGACATGCCAAAAATTATATTTGAAACAAATGTTAGTCCAGATTTTAAATATTTAGCAGCTGTGTTGTGTCCACATCTGAATGAACTGGGGATAATAAAAGACCCCCCCCCAAACAGTCACAAAATGGGCAGCAGCGCTGAATATTACGAGTTAAAATGACCAATTGAAAACACTAAAGATGTCCGCGCTGGCTGATAGCAGGAAGAGATGTCCACGCTGACTGATAGCAGGAAGAGATGTCCACGCTGACTGGTAGCAGGACAACAGGGAACACGATAACCTCTTAAAAGTCATACATGAACATTATAGAACAGATGAAGAAGACTTCTTGATACCCGCAACAACAAGTCACAACTGTAAACTGAAGAAAAACCGTAAAGCCAGAAAATATTTTATTGCAGAGTACTTGGTCAATGGAAAGAGTTTAAAGACGATGTTGCAAGTGCAATTAAACTTTAGAAATTTAAAAGAAAAATTCATGAAGAGGAACACCATGAATACAACACAGGCGCTTCTGTAGTTACCGAGACTTAATTACTCACAAACACACACACACACACTCACAAACACACACACACACACACACACACACACACACTCACACACACACCCACAAAACACACACACACACACACACACACACCCCACACACACACACACACACACACAAACACACACACTCACAAACACACACACACACACACACACACACTCACACACACACACACACACACACAAAAACACACACACACTCACACACACACACACACACACACACACACACACACATCACAAAAACACACACACACACACACACACACACACACACACACTCACAAAAACACACACACACACACACACACACATACACACACACTGCACAGAAAACACACACACACACACATACACACACACACTCAAACAAACACAACAACACACAACACCACACACACACACACACTCACACACTAAACACACACACACACACACACACACACACACACACACACACACACACACACACAAAAACACACACACACACACACCACACACACACAACACACACAAAACTGACAAATATACAAAAAAGGCCGCCACTCAACACACATAAAAATAATAAAACAGAACAAATGTAAAACGTTTAATGAATTTAAAATTTTTGTTCCATCCTTATCTGTGATGCACAAATTGGCAGCTTCATGGCGGAGGGAAGCTTGACCTGCGTGGAAAGTATGGTTAATTGGACCACCTGGATTACCACAACGCATTCACCAATTTATCCAGATAGATGTGCGCGTATATATATATATATATATATATATATATATATATATATATATATATATAACAACAACAACTGTCATCGAGGAAGAGTAGAATCACTTTCATTGTCATTCATTCAACACTCTCTTGCCAGAAGCGCACTAACATATTTCAGGTCCTCTATTCTGCAACATCTCCACCCCTCCTTCAGAGTTCAGGCACTGTACTTCTCACGTCCAAGACTCAAGCCCTGCTAACTGGTTTTCCTGAATACCTTTTTAAATATTACCTTTCTCACACTCCAACCCTAAAAACCACTTGCCTCCACTCCTATCTAACTCGCTCACAAAAGCCTGTTGGATGTCCACGCTCTAGCACACAAAACCTCGTTTAACCCCTTCCTCCTACCTTTGTATCTTGTATCCTATTTTTCCTAGCCAAAATTTTGTCGACCAATCCAAACGCTAAATCAAATTCCTTTACCTTTAACAGCACCAGCTATAGCGAGAAGGAAGGCAGGAGAACTGGGTCTCTACCACTGCTGTACTCTTTAACCTGTATGAGTACATCGAGACACAGTTGTGACGTTGACGGCAACCATCACCACCTACCTGACCCATAGTCAGGTCATTCCAGTTCAGCCCACCTGTTACAAAATGACACGATATCTATTAATAATAGACATCTCCAGTGAACACTAGAAACGATAGCCCTTCTAGCATCCAGCCTGTTACTGGGCTTTTGCAACAAAGTCAGTATCCTGGTCCAGTTATCCGATATATTCAATAAGCTCCAGGAGGATTACAACTGGTAGGGTACTAACCAAAGCATAAAATTTAATATGTTTATTAAACAAGTTAGTGTCTAGGGTTTCAAAGTAAATATATGTACATATGATAAGGATGTTCATTAAGTTATGAATTAGGAGGTTAATTAGGAGGGTAGCTCCTACACTGCTATCATATACTATAAGACTGTGCTAAGGGCACATATATATATATAAATGACTCAGAAGTACCATCAGGTACAATGGCAGAAATTACAATAATATATACAAATATGAATATAAGTGTGTATGAGTGTGCTCCAGGTAACTCTAAGACTCGACTCAAACAGTGTCCGACTGAACTTCTCATAAGCTAGCTTCTCTAACAAACTGACAATCAGAACAGCTTGATTGACCATTAAAATGACCCATTCGCAGAACAGTAATACAACAAGCAACAGCAACACAGCGTCAGGAACCAGGAGATAGAAAATCGACCCTAACTGGGGACCATCAATAGATCCTCCAAAACAGTCACAAAACTCCCTTTCTACTGAAGCTAGGTTCAGCATAAACAAACCCAAACTGTGATGGTGCACAGATGCCTTATCGAAGTAGGTCCAGAGCTATAGCTTGTGACCTGAGTTGTCTCAGAGTGTCAATGGGACACACAACCCAGAAAAACGTCGAAAATCACTGTCTAGTCTATCCTCTGTGAACAGAGTTACACAGAGTCCTGAGAAGTATGTTTCGTCTCACCACCGAATACATACTCTACCCAAACAGAGTCTAAATGTCGAGAAAACAAGTAGAGACAGGAGAGAGGTGTTGTCTCAACGATGGTCAGCAGGCCAGAGAGAGAGAGGGAGGAGAAGCAACCACCCAACTCAGGTGTGGTCTGCGACTGACTCCTCCCAGCAACTAGACGCCGGCAGTATCACAAGCGTAGTCTCAAACGGTAGTTTGCTAACTCCAAGACAGCTACGACACACTCGAGCACAATATAAAATGTTACATCCTACCTAATAAATATAGCTAAGTCAAATAAAAGTCAAATAATAATATAAAGCAAGATATTAACGATTTAGCTATTATCGAGAATATCAGCAATATAAAATTATAAGCAAATGGAAAATATACATAAAATATATCATACAGGTATATATATAATGCGGCCCAATTCTGGGGGCGCAATACCACCCAATTACTTCCAGGGGTTTCTCCTTGGAGCTTCTCCCTTGACCACTTCAAGACAGCCAAACTCTCCACTAGTTCACTTCTCAAAATTTCTACAGAAACTCCACTAATAAAGACAGTCTCAACTATCTCTTTTACCACTACGATAATCGAATTAAACGTAGTGCCGTCACTACTGTCTTTCTGACGAACTACGATAAATGTAGATTGAAGTTACTCAAAGTCGGAGTTACACTGCTAGTAACGTACATCTTTGGCAGCATGTACCGTTAACATGTACCGTTAACATGTACCGATGCAGCATGTACCGTTAACATGTACCGTTAACATGTACCGATGCAGCATGTACCGTTAACATGTACCGATGCAGCATGTACCGTTAACATGTACCGTTAACATGTACCGATGCAGCATGTACCGTTAGCATGTACCGTTAACATGTACCGTTAACATGTACCGTTAACATGTACCGTTAACATGTACCGTTAACATGTACCGAGGCTGCATGTACCATTAACATGTACCGTTAACATGTACCGATGCAGCATGTACCGTTAACATGTACCGATGCAGCATGTACAGATTCAACATGTACCGATGCAGCATGTACCGTTAACATGTACCGATGCAGCATGTACCGTTAACATGTACCGATGCAGCATGTACCGTTAACATGTACCGATGCAGCATGTACCGTTAACATGTACCGATGCAGCATGTACCGTTAACATGTACCGATGCAGCATGTACAGATGGCAACATGTACCGATGCAGCATGTACCGTTAACATGTACCGATGCAGCATGTACAGATGGCAACATGTACCGATGCAGCATGTACAGATGGCAACATGTACCGATGCAGCATGTACAGATGGCAACATGTACCGATGCAGCATGTACAGATGGCAACATGTACCGATGCAGCATGTACAGATGGCAACATGTACCGATGCAGCATGTACAGATGGCAACATGTACCGATGCAGCATGTACAGATGGCAACATGTACCGATGCAGCATGTACAGATGGCAACATGTACCGATGCAGCATGTACAGATGGCAACATGTACCGATGCAGCATGTACAGATGGCAACATGTACCGATGCAGCATGTACAGATGGCAACATGTACCGATGCAGCATGTACAGATGGCAACGTGTACCTTCGACAACACGCACCATTCTCCACATGCGCCGACTGCAACATGTGCCACTGGCACCATGCTCACCAAGTTCATGGTTCCCTGTTACATCACCATGGACTACATACATCATACACAACAGATACTCAAGAACACAAGCTGCAACACTGACAACGCAACATTTTGCATAGCCAGGTCAAACTGAGAAAAGTCTTGAACTAAGATTAGAACAACATAAATATAGCATTAGAAGTGGGCAAGATTCTAATAATCTGTTTATTCTTGTGAGAGATTTAACCATCCAATATATTTTCAAAAGGCTGCAGAAGTTATATCAAGCAGGTCCACGCTCAAGAATATTATACAAATTGGATTCATTTATAATTCAAATTTGAGAATCATTTAAGATACATTAGACAAGTTAAAATCTTAAAGCTTGGGTAGAATATGAGCTGTGTGTGGCAGATGGCTACCTACCTACAACATCATAAAAAAGTCAGGTGTTGTAAGGTGACCGCGAGGTGTAGTCTCGTCCTTATATGCCTTCCTGTTGATCTTTTAATTTTACAGTTCCTTGATAATGTGAGAAATCATGAAATCTATATCACCTGACACTAACACTCACATGCTTTCACAGGTGACACCTGACACCTGAATTATTTTACATTCAATTACAGGAGTTAGCCTCAGCGAGAGTGTGCCGTAGTGCTGGTCACAGCTCTTGATCCAAATAACTCTATTTTCTGAATGCCTTCCATTCCACAGCTTCTATTTACATAAGAACATAAGAACATAAGAAAGGAGGAACACTGCAGCAGGCCTGTTGGCCCATTCTAGGCAGGTCCTTCACATTCCATCCCACTAACAGAATATTTGTTCAACCTAATTTTCATTGCTACCCAAGAAATAAGCTTTGATAATTTTATTTACTCATGTGCAATTCCCACTCAAATCCAACCCCTTTCACTCATGAATTTATCCAACCTAAATTTAAAACTACCCAAGGTCCTTGATTCAATAACCCTACTAGGCAGACTGTTCCACTCATCAACTACCCTATTTCCAAACCAATACTTTCCTATATCCTTTCTAAATCTAAACTTATCTAACTTGAATCCATTATTGCGGGTTCTTCTTGGAGAGATACCCTCAAGACCTTATTTATATCCCCTTTGTTAATACCCATTTTCCACTTGTATACCTCGATCATGTCTCCCTCATTCTACGTCTTACAAGTGAATGTAATTTAAGGGTCTTCAATCTTTCTTCGTAAGGAAGATTTCTAATGCTATGTATTAATTTAGTCATTCTACGCTGAATGTTTTCTAACGAATTTATGTCCATTCTGTAATATGGAGACCAGAACTGAGCTGCGTAATCTAGGTGAGGCCTTACTAATGATGTATAAAGCTGTAATATAACCTCTGGACTTCTGTTGCTAACACTTCTTGATATAAATCCCAGTAATCTATTTGCCTTATTACGTACGCTTAGGCATTGCTGTCTTGGTTTAAGGTTGCTGCTTACCATCACCCCCAAGTCCTTCTCGCAATCTGTATGGCTAAGTTCTACGTTATTTAACTTATAAGTGCTTGGGTTATGGACACTCCCGAGCTTTAGAACTTTGCATTTATCTACATTGAACTGCATCTGCCATTTTCTGACCAGGAATTGAGTTTGTCTAAATCCTCGTGTAGTTCACTGACATCTACGTCTGAATCGATTATCCTACCTATCTTCGTGTCATCAGCGAATTTGCTCATATCACTAGAAATTCCCTCGTCAAGGTCATTTATATATATTATAAACAACAATGGGCCCAAAACCGATCCCTGAGGAACGCCACTTGTTACAGATCCCCACTCCGATTTAACCCCATTTATGCACACCCTCTGCTTCCTATTGGTGAGCCATGACTCGATCCATGACAACACTTTTCCCCAATGCCATGAGCAGCCACTTTCTTTAACAGTCTCTGATGTGGTACTCTATCAAAAGCCTTACTAAAATCCAAATAAACGATATCGAATTCTTTATCATTATCAACTGCCTCAAAAGCCTTACTGAAAAAGTTAATAAATTAGTTAGGCAGGAACGGCCCCTGATGAATCCATGCTGAGTATCATTAATCAAATTATGCCTATCGAGATGGCTTCTTATGTTATCAGCTATAATCGACTCTAGTAATTTGCCTACAATTGATGTTAGACTTATTGGGCGGTAATTTGATGGTAACGACTTGTCCCCTGCTTTAAAAATAGGAATTACATTAGCCATCTTCCACGTATCTGGCACTACACCTGTTTGAAGAGATAGGTTAAAAATATTAGTTAAGGGTTCACAGAGTTCTATTTGCATTCCTTAAGAACCCTTGAAAAAGCTCATCAGGGCCTGGCGATTTATTTTGCTTCAAACGGTCTATCTGTTTGATAACCTTTTCGCTAGTGACTGTGATACTACATAATTTATCTTCTTCAGGCCCACTAAAATACCTAATTCTTGGGATATTATTAGTGTCTTCCTGAGTGAAAACCGAGAGAAAATAATTATTAAAAATAGAGCACATTTCATTCTCTTTGTCAGTAAGATACCCATAATTATTTTTAAGGGGACCTATCTTATCTCTAACTTTTGTTCTATACACCTGGAAAAACTTTTGGGTTAGTTTTCGAATCCCTAGCAACTTTAATTTCGTAGTCCCGCTTAGCTTTTCTTATCCCCTTTTTAACGTCCCTCTTAATGTCAATATACTGATTCGTAAGATGACCCTCACCTCTTTTGATACGCCTATAAATTCCTTTCTTCTGCCCTAAAAGATATTTGAGCCTATTATTCATCCATTTTGGGTCATTTCTATTCGATCTAAATTCTTTATATGGGATAAATGTTCTTTGGGCAGCATGTATAGTGTTCAGAAAACTGTCATATTGATAGCTCTCTTCATTACCCCAGTCCACAGATGATAAGTGTTCTCTAAGTCCATTGTAATCTGCTAAGCGAAAATCTGGGACCGTTACTGAGTTATTCCTACTATGAAACTTCCATTCAATGCCAAAGGTAATTGATTTGTGGTCGCTTGCGCCGAGTTCCTCTGTAATTTCTAAATTATTAACAAGGGTTTCCTTGTTTGCCAGAACTAAGTCAAGCAGATTATTTCCCCTTGTAGGTTCTGTCACAAACTGCTTCAAAAACAATCTTGAACTACTTCTAAGAAATCGTTAGATTCTAAATTCCCTGTCAAGAAATTCCAATCAATTTGACTAAAGTTGAAGTCACCCAGAATAACTACGTTATCGTGCATTGTGGCCTTAACAATTTCCTCCCATAGTAGTCTCCCTTGGTCCCTATCTAAGTTTGGGGGACGGTATATCACACCTAAAATCAATTTTCATGCCCCTCTGAAAATTCTATCCAGACAGACTCTGTATGTGTTAATTCAGACTTTATACCCATTTTTATACAACAATTTAAATGATCACGGACATAGAGTGCCACCCCACCCCCCTTCCCGATACTTCTGTCTACTTGGAACAATTTAAAACCCTGAATGTGACATTCGGCAGGCAAGTCCCGATTTTCATATTAAACCATGTTTCAGTTATTGCAAAAACATCAATATTACCTGTACTTGCAACTACTCTCAACTCGTCCATCTTATTCCTAGCACTACGACTATTGGTGTAATATACACTTAAAGACCCTCCTTTCTCTTTACCCTTCCTGCTCATTTCTGTTTTTCCCTTATACCTATTACTGTCCTTGTCACCTAGTGCCACTGGCTTTCCAATATCCACCTTATTCTGCCTATTACTAGTTCCCCTAGAATTTATAACATTACTACACTGGGACTTCACTGTTTTCCCCCCATAACCCATACCACTAACTTTTTCTAGTTTAAAGCCCTAACAGCTCCCTCCACTGCAGTTGCCAGTGCCCCCACCCCAGACCTAGATAAGTGAACCCTTCTTTTGGTTCAACGTTTTCCCCAGATTAAAATTAAAAAACAACAACAACATTCACCTGCATCAATCTTTTATTCCTGACGCATCTTTTAGGCTGACTACCTGCAATTTTTTTAAATTCTGTGAGTTACCTGAAGAATGCATCATCTGGTCACCTTCAAACTTTTAGATGTCGACGTATTGTTTTCAAAAGAATCTTCTCCTTGATTTTTAGATTTGTAAGTTTTGATGTGCTAAGTTTATTAAACAAATCGATTTCTTGTGAAATGTAAAAGGAACGGCTCTCTTGTTCAGGAATCCTAGGTTATAATGTGGTATTATGTGCCTATAACTTGTGTGTGTCTTCAAGGCCATTGTAAAACTTTGAATGGTATGTACTCAGAGCTTCAATAACAATTACTTATTTACTTAAACCTCAAACTCTGGTCAATCTTACTAAGCGAAAAATGTGGATTGATTTTTGGCTTGCGGTGGTCCCAATTTGCCTTTTTCGTGGACGAAATTTCGAAAATTGAAATACTGAGTGACTCATCCAATTAACTTGAGCCTCCCCCCTCAACGCTGATAAGTTAATAATGGAACTACTGAGCGGCTTCAAGCTTAATGTGCTTGTGTATTTTAGCATATTACTCAACTCTCTTCGGAAAGTTTGAATTAAATTTAGGCTGAGTATGTCCTAATTATGTTATTTTCATTGAAGAAATTGAGATATCAGTTTCGATATGATGATTAGTGGATGACTCTTCTGGTTCATCTTATATCTTCCAGGTTGGTATTTCAGAGATTTACAAACTTATGCTGGGTTCTGTATCGTTGCTGTGACGGCCACTGAGGTACAGGGGACTGGGGATAGGCAGTTCCTCACCACCACAACACTGACTCACCACCACAACACTGACTCACCACCACAACACTGACTCACCACCACAACACTGACTCACCACCACAACACTGCCTCACCACCACAACACTGCCTCACCACAACAACACTGCCTCACCACCACAACACTGCCTCACCACCACAACACTGCCTCACCACCACAACACTGCCTCACCACCACAACACTGCCCCTCCACTCACACAACACTGCCTCACCACACTACAACACTGCCTCACCACCACAACACTGCCTCACCACTACAACACTGCCTCACCACCACAACACTGCCTCACCACCACAACACTGCCTCACCACTACAACACTGCCTCACCACTACAACACTGCCTCACCACCACAACACTGCCTCACCACCACAACACTGCCTCACCACCACAACACTGCCTCACCACCACAACACTGCCTCACCACCACAACACTGCCTCACCACCACAACACTGCCTCACCACCACAACACTGCCTCACCACCACATCACTGCCTCACCACCACAACACTGCCTCACCACCACAACACTGCCTCACCACCACAACACTGCCTCACCACCACAACACTGCCTCACCACCACAACACTGCCTCACCACCACAACACTGCCTCACCACCACAACACTGCCTCACCACCACAACATGCCTCACCACCACAACACTGCCTCACCACCACAACACTGCCTCACCACCACAACACTGCCTCACCACCACAACACTGCCTCACCACCACAACACTGCCTCACCACCACAACACTGCCTCACCACCACAACACTGCCTCACCACCACAACACTGCCTCACCACCACAACACTGCCTCACCACCACAACACTGCCTCACCACCACAACACTGCCTCACCACCACAACACTGCCTCACCACCACAACACTGCCTCACCACCACAACACTGCCTCACCACCACAACACTGCCTCACCACCACAACACTGCCTCACCACCACAACACTGCCTCACCACCACAACACTGCCTCACCACCACAACACTGCCTCACCACCACAACACTGCCTCACCACCACAACACTGCCTCACCACCACAACACTGCCTCACCACCACAACACTGCCTCACCACCACAACACTGCCTCACCACCACAACACTGCCTCACCACCACAACACTGCCTCACCACACAACACTGCCTACCACCACAACACTGCCTCACCACCACAACATGCCTCACCACCACAACACTGCCTCACCACCACAAACACTGCCTCACCACCACAACACTGCCTCACCACCACAACACTGCTTACCACCACAACACTGCCTCACCACCACAACACTGCCTCACCACCACAACACTGCCTCACCACCAGCAATACACAACCACAGCCTGCACCACACACAAACTGCACACTACAACACTGCTCAGCCAGAGAGGGAATAGAGAAGAGGATGCAAGATAGTTTAATTGAAGTGAGGACGTGCAGAATCAATAGAGCAGTGAGATAGCCAGATGAGAGATGAGGAAGGAAGACAGTACGAGTGAGAAGTGAGAGACGTGCAATACAGAAGAGCGGAGAGAGAGAGAGAGAGAGAGAGAAGAGAGAGAGAGAGAGAGGAGAGAGAGAGAGAGAGAGAGAGAGAGAGAGAGAGAGAGAGAGAGAGAGAGAGAGAGAGAACAAACGGCCTTCTCTGTGGAAAAAGACAAATATAGTTCCTGTTCACAAAAAGAAGAGCAGAGCAGAAATCAGCAACTACAGACCAGTGTCACTCCTGTCAATCACTGGCAAGATCCTTGAAACAATAATCTCACGGCAGATGATGGAGCTTGTCGACTACCACTCACTTATTTGTGACCGTCAATTTGGCCTCAGGAAAGGTTACTCTGCTGCTGATCTGTTGTTAAACTTTTCCACTAAATGGCACCAGTCGCTATATAAATCCAAAGTCAATTGTGTGGTAGCACTGGACAATGCTGGTGCTTTCGACTGAGTATGGCACCAGGGCCTCTTAGCACTGGGAATTGCAGGCTCTACACTATGTCTCCTCAGTGATTACCTTCAAGGAAGATCTCTAGGTGTAGTTCTTAACGGGACAGAGTCAGCAAGACATCCTATCGGTGTAAGTGTTCCACAGGGAAGTGTGCTTGGGCCATTGTTATGGAATATCTACTTCAATGACTTCCTTCATCTCATCCCAGAATCCCATGCATATGCAGATGACTGTACTCTGACATTTACTTATCCAAGAGAGGAAATGTCAGCCGCTCTAAGCTACATCAATCACCAGCTTAAAGCTATATCAGCTTGGGGTAAACGATTGCAGGTCACATTTGCTACTGCGAAAATATATGATGGTCTCTAGGCACAATGAAGGTAATGCTGCAGCAGTAAGAATGAATGGGAGAGTGTTGGTACCTGGGGACGAAGTTAATATCCTTGGGGTGAAATTTAACTCCAAATTGACCATGAAGAACCCCGTTGTAAATCTTGCAAACAAGGCAGCAAGGAAGTTTACAGCACTTCGACGTATCTCGCATCTGCTTGACAGTAGGGTTACAAGATTCTGTACGAGGCACAAGTACGCTCACACCTTGAGTATGCTCCACTTTTTTGGATTGCCTGCTCTTCCCGTCTCATCTGCTACTTCTTGACAGAATAGATAACAGAGCAAAACGCCTCATCTCTCGCCTGGATCCAGCCTGTATAGACCTGTCATTTCAGCAGAGCCTTCCTAACCGGAGGAATGTGTGTGACCTCACTGTTATGTACAAGCTCAATATTGTCAAGGTACAACACTTGGCTCCACTCCGAGGACAGCGAGAAGTGAGCTTCTACACAACAAGACGGGCAGCAAGCAGCAACTACACTCTAACTGTACCCTTCTCTAGAACATCACTTCATCTGAGATCATTTATTCCCAGGATGACTCGAGTCTGTAATATGTTCGTACAGAATAATGATATCAACGAAATAAAAATGAAATTGATGACCCACAGATGACTCCAACTTCATCCTGTTCCATGTTTGTATGTTTCATAACAATAAAAAGGCTTTCAAATGAGCTGATGTAGGTAACAGCTCTTAGACTGTAAATAAAGTTAGGAATCCTTAACTTAACCATGTAAAACCCTGTGTAAAAGGAGAGATGGCTAGCAGGAATACAGTTGGTCTGCAAGAATGAATTTGACGTTTTGCCTCACGAGACTAGGCCTAAAATATGAGGATTAGAAAGAAAGGAAGATAAAAGAGTGTCCAGGAAGAAGTATCAGAAAGGGAAAGTGTAAAACGCGGGGTTCCACAAGTATCAGAAAAGGGCCTGTTTCTTATTCCCTCTCTCAGCTGTTAGCTCTGCTCTCTGTCTCAGATTATGGAGGATGTAGCTGGTATACGACACACGTCAGGCTAAGCTTTGAGTATGCAGCACCAGCTGGGAGCCCTCACCTGATTAACCGTGTCAGAAAACTAAAAGAGTTCACAAGAAGATTAGTGAAGAAGTTGAAGAACATGAACACGAGGAGAGAATAATGAACTATGAGGAGAGAATAATGAACTATGAGGAGAGAATAATGAACTATGAGGAGAGAATAATGAACTATAAGGAGAGAATAATGAACTATGAGGAGAGAATAATGAACTATAAGGAGAGAATAATGAACTATAAGGAGAGAATAATGAACTATAAGAGAGAATAATGAACTATGAGGAGAGAATAATGAACTATAAGAAGATAATAATGAACTATGAGGAGAGAATAATGAACTATGAGGAGAGAATAATGAACTATAAGGAGAGAATAATGAACTATGAGGAGAGAATAATGAACTATGAGGAGAGAATAATGAAATATGAGGAGAGAATAATGAAATATGAGGAGAGAATAATGAACTATGAGGAGAGAATACTGAACTATGAGGAGAGAATATTGAAATATGAGGAGAGAATACTGAACTATGAGGAGAGAATAATGAACTATGAGGAGAGAATAATGAACTATGAGGAGAGAATAATGAACTATGAGGAGAGAATAATGAAATATGAGGAGAGAATAATGAACTATGAGGAGAGAATACTGAACTATGAGGAGAGAATACTGAACTATGAGGAGAGAATAATGAACTATGGAGAGAATAATGAACTATGAGGAGAGAATAATGAACTATGAGAGAATAATGAACTATGAGGAGAGAATAATGAACTATGAGGAGAGAATAATGAACTATGAGGAGAGAATAATGAACTATGAGGAGAGAATATTGAAATATGAGGAGAGAATATTAAACTATTTTAAATGAAAATAAAACTAGACTAAAATACCACTCGGATGAATTTTTATGTAATTAACGCAGACGAGAACATAAAACTGAACAAACAAAAGTGAACAAACAAGTGAACAAAAAACAATAGCACCAGAAACGAATGTGTATTATTAGAGAGAGAGAGAGAGCATGTATCATCAGCAGGTGCTGGAGCATGTATCACTTGCTGGTGCTGGAGCATGTATCACCTACTGGTGATGGAGCATGTATTACCTGTAGATGCTGGAGCATATATCATCTGCTGGTGCTGAAACATGTATCGTCTGCAGGTGCTGGAGCATATATCACCTGCTGGTGCTGGAACATGTGTCACCTGCAGGTACTGGAGCATGTATCACCTGCTGGTGTTGGAGCATGTATCACCTGCTGGTACTGGAGCACGTATCACTTGCTGATGCTTGTGCATGTATCATTTGCTGGTTCTGAAGCATGTATCACCTGCTGGAGCATGTATCACCTGCTGGGCCGGTGCATGTATCACCTGCTGGTGCTGGAGCATGAATCATCTGCTGTGCTGGAGCATGTATCACCTGCTGGTGCCGGAGTATGTATCACCTGCTGGTACTGGAGCATGTATCACTTGCTCGTGCTGGATCATGTATCATCTGCTGGTACTGGAGCATGTATCACCTGCTGGTGCCGGTGCATGTATCACCTGCTGGTGCTGGAGCATAAATCATCTGCTGTGCTGGAGCATGTATCACCTGCTGGTGCCAAGCATATATCACCTGCTGGTGCTGGAGCATGTATTATTTGCTGTGCTGGAGCATGTATCACCTGCTGGTGCTGGAGTATGTATCACCTGCTGGTGCCGGAGCATGTATCAACTGCTGGTGCTGTAGAATGTATCACCTGCTGGTTCTGAAGCATGTATTACTTTCTGGTGCTGGAGCATGTATCACTTGCTGGTGCTGGAGCATTTATCACTTGCTGGTGCTGTAGAATGTATCACCTTCTGGTGCTTGAACATGTATCACCTGCTGGTGCTGGAGCATGTATCACTTGCTGGTGCTGAAGCATGTGTCACTTGCTGGTGCTGGAGCATGTATCACCTGTTAGCGCTGGAGCATTTATCACCTGCTGGTGCTGGAGCATATATCACCTGCTGGTGCTGGAGCATGTATCACCTGCTGGTGCTGGAGCATGTATCACCTGCTGGTGCTGGAGCATGTATCACCTGCTGGTGCTGGAGCATGTATCACCTGCTGGTGCTGGAGCTTTATCACCTGCTGGTGCTGGAGCATGTTCATGTACTGGTGCTGGGTATGTATCACTTGCTGGTGCTGGAACATGTATCATCTAGCCGGTCTCTTTTTAAGTAAGTCCTTGATGGCTGGTGGGAAGTTAGTGATCAAAATGCCCTGCATACTAGGGGCTTTTGGCATGTACACCTCATGTAATCTCAATAACCAAATGTAATTCTTTGTATCATGCCCAAATAAAAATTATTATTATTATAAAAAAATATTATTATTACTATCACTGTATAATTCACCTCACAAACAGGGGATCTGTCCCCGTGTTGATGTTATGTAGTACACACACCGCCGCACAGATGTTTATAAAATAAATTCTAATTCTACACAGAACTATAAACAAGTAATTCAGTGCAACTTGTCGAGATTGTTTACGTTAATTAGCTTGAAAATAGAAATACCTTGATAAGGTTTAGTGAACGAGATTGTCGTTGATGCAACAGTTATCTTCACTCACATCACTGCACTTTATTCCATACTCTTTATGGCACTCTGTGCTGGACTTGCATACACAGGTAAGTGTGTATGCAAGTCCAATAAATATTGCATAAATGGTTTTCTAAACCATTTATGGTTTTCTAAACAATTTTTATAAAGGGTTTTCTAAACCATTTGTATAAAGGGTTTTCTAAACCATTTGTATAAAGGGTTTTCTAAACCATTTGTATAAAGGGTTTTCTAAACCATTTGTAAAGGGTTTTCTAGACCATTTGCATACATTTCGTCAAGACAGCAACATGTTAGGGTGTAAATGAATGGTTCAGAGAACCGACACGTTATAAATTAGACACATATGCAACACTTGGGTATCTGAAGCCACTGTGTGGCGAAACGTTTCCTCAATAAAGATACCCAAGTGTTGCATGTGTCTAATTTATAACGTGTCGGTTCTCTGAACCATTCATCTACATCCTGTCTGACACAGCAATATCTTGGGATCTTGATACAAACGAATTCTTCAACACTTGTCCAACCTTTGGACGAAGACCTACTTCGACTAGTGGATGGTACCACTATGACCCCGCCTCCTGCTGCTTCGCCTCACCTGTCTACAGTATATAAGCCACCTCTACGGACATGTGCTGTACTTTCTACAAGATTGATGGACTGAACACATCGACTCCAGGCCGAGGGACTGATTACCTCAAACTCCTCCTCTCCTTACACCTTTCTACTTTGTATTGGACTGATGAAGCCACTGTGTGGCGAAACGTTTCCTCAATAAAGATACCCAAGTGTTGCATATGTGTCTAATTTATAACATGTTAGGGTCTAGAAACAATAGTTCTTTAACACTTGTCTAACCTCCAGGTATGACCTATGTTCTTCCACTAGTGGAGCCGCCCACCACTGCTTCACTTCATCTGTCTGTACTATATAAGACTCTTCTCCGCGCATGGGATTTACTTTTTATCATTACTGACTGAATATATCGACTCCAGGCTGAGGGACTGATTACCTCAAACTCCTCCTCATCTTCCACCGTTCGTCTCTGTGTTGGACTGAAGAATCCACTGGCTGGCGTGACGTTTCCGGAGTAAAGACACCCAAATGTTGCACCATTGTCTCATTTATCAAGTCCTACACATTTATGTCGGAAATATATTGTTGTATACTGTATATATCATAGCCACTGGCACTGTCACCACCACCACTGCCACTACCACCACCACCACTGTCACTGCCACCACCACCACTGCCACTGCCGCCACCACCAATGTCACCACCAATGTCACCACCACCACTGCCACAACCTCCACCACCACTGCCACCACCACCACCACTGCCACCACAACCACCACTGTCACCACAACCAATGTCACCACCACCACCACCACTGCAACCACCACCACCACTGCCACTACTCCACCACCACCAATGTCACCACCACCACTACAACCACTACCACCACTGCCACAACCTCCACCACCACTGCCACCACCACCAATGTCACCACCACAACTGCAATCACCACCACCACTGCCCCAACCTCCACCACCACTGCCACCACCACCACTGACACATTCACAACCACTGCCACCACCACTGCCACAACCACCTCCACTGCCACAACCACCACCACTGCCACCACAACCACCACCACTGCCACAACCACCACCACTGCCACAACCACCACCACTGCCACCACCACCACCACTGCCACCACCACCACCACTGCCACAACCACCACCACTGCTACAACCACCACCACTGCCACAACCACCACCACCACAACCACCACAACCACCACCACCACAACCACCACTAGCACCACCAGAGCTCACAGAAAGAGTGGAAGAAATTTGCATTTAAAATTGTTCACAGTATAGCAACCCCTCAGTTGCATCCAGAGCTGAGTTTAGTGTTACAACGCAACACAATAACAACACAATAACACCACACAATAACAACACACAATAACAACACAATACACCAAAAACACAAAACAACAACACAATGAAAGAACACAATACCACAACACTACACTATGTAACACAAGACAATAACACAACACTTCAAACATAAGACAACAATACATCATACAACACAATACAACACACTACAATACAACTCCATAACATAATATTAAAATAGTTTATTCATACCTCAAATTCAGTCGACATCAACGCTCTCAACATATATTATGTAAGAATTATTGTGTGTGTGTACTCACCTATTTGGACTCACCTATTTGTTGTTGCATGGGTCGATTCATAGCTCCTGGACCCTCCTCTTCACTGATCGCTACTGCGAGTGTGTGTGTATGTGTGTGTGTGTGTGTGTGTGTATGTGTGTGTATGTGTGTGTGTGTTAGTTACCATTTTGTCCTAGGCACATGTCGATTAGACACTAGGCCTGTTGTATGTGTGTGTGTGTGTGTGTGTGTGTGTGTGTGTAACGAAACACTTCGAAATGTTTCGCTAGCCACCATGCCATCGGGGCGTATGTGTGTGTGTGTGTGTGTGTGTGTGTGTGTGTGTGTACTCACCTAGTTGTACTCACCTAGTTGTGGTTGCAGGGGTCGAGTCAAAGCTCCTGGCCCCGCCTCTTCACTGGCCGCTACTGGGCCAGTGTGTGTGTGTGTGTGTACTCACCTAGTTGTGGTTGCAGGGATCGAGTCACAGATCCTGGCCCCGCCTCTTCACTGTTCGCTAATAGGTCACTCTTCCTGCGCCATGAGTTTCATCATTCCTCTTCTTAAAGCTATGTATGGATCCTGCCTCCACTACATCACTTCCCATACTATTCCACTTCCTGACAACTCTGTGACTGAAGAAATACTTCCTAACATCCCTGTGATTCATTTGAGTCTTCAACTTCCAACTGTGTCCCCTTGTTGCTGTGTCCCATCTCTGGAACATCCTGTCTCTGTCCACCTTGTCGATTGCTCTCAGTATTTTATATGTCGTTATCATATTCTCCCCTATCTCTACTGTCCTCCAGTGTCTTCAAGTCGATTTCCCTTAACCTCTCCTCGTAGGACATGCCCCTTAGCTCCGGAACTAGTCTTGGTGCAAACCTTTGTACTTTCTCTAGTTTCCTTACGTCCAATATAGGCCTAAAGTACACAGTGTACAGGATCCTGAACGATTTCTTGTTGAGATGTCGGAATGTTGTTCTTAGGTTTGCTAGGCTCCTGTATGCTGTAGCAGTTATTTGGTTGATGTGAGCCTCAGATGTGCCCGGTGTTATACTCACCTTAAGATCCCCCTAGACTGTATCTGCGGTCGTCTTTGCCTTCCCCAATTTTCATGACTTTGACCTTAGTGGGGTTGAACTCCAGGACCAGATATGCAGCCTGTCCAGATCCCTTTGTAGTTCTGCCTGGTCCTCATCCGATTGAATTATTCTCATCAATTTAACATTATCTGCAAACAGGGACACTTCTGAGTCTATTCTATCCGCCATGTCGTTCACAAATACCAGAAATATCACCGGTCCTAGGACTGACACCTGTGGAACCCCACTCGTCACAGGCGCCCTCTCAGACACCTCGCTACGTACCATGACTCGCTGTTGTCTTCCTAACAGGTATTCCCTGATCCATTGGAGTGCCTTCCCTGTTATCCCTACCTGGTCCTCCAGCTTTTTCACTAATCTCTTGTGTGGAACTGTGTCAAACGCCTTCTTACAGTCCAAGAAAACGCAGTCTACCCATCCCTCTCTCTCTCTCTTGTCTTACTGCTGTCACCCTGTCATAGAACTGCAGTAGGTTTGTGAAACAAGATTTCACTCCCTGAAACCGTGCTGGCTGTCGTTGATAAGCTCATTCCTTTCTAGGTGCTCCACCACTCTTCTCCTGATAATTTTCTCCATGACTTTGCATAATATACATTTCAGTGACACTGGTCTGTAGTTTAATGTTTCGTCTTCCATACCTCAGGTAGTCGCCCTGTTTCGATAGATGTGTTGAACAATGTTGTTACTAGTACACACAGCGCCTCTGCTTCCTCTCTCAGGACCCATGGAGAGATGTCCGGCCCCATCGCCTTTGAGGTATCTAGCTCACTCAGCAGCCTCTTCACTTCTTCCTCGGTTGCATGTATTGTGTCCAGCTCTTGGTGGTGTACCCCACCTCTCCGTCTTTCTGGAGTCCCTTCTGTCTCCTCTGTGAACACTTCATGTTGAGTTCCTCACATTCGAGTCGCTTGTGTCTCCTCTTATTTCCAGCTTCTGATTTATTTTCTTCCTGATGTGTCTGTATAACATCTTCGGGTCAGATTTGGCTTTCTCTGCTGTCATTTTCGTATTGTCGTTGGGCCTCCCTTCTTACCTGTTATTACAAAAAAAAAAAAAAACATTTTTAAAAAGATTGTTCGGGATAACAATAAACACTTCATATTTATAATCTTTACTATAAATAAACTTTATATAAAAACATAGTTACTCTTTAATATAGCTATATATAAATAATCTTTAATACAAAAGATCTTAGTTTTAGCTACATTTAAAATCTTATAACATCTAAAGTAAAAAGGGTTGTAAAACATAACAAGTAAAAGAAATCATAAAATTCAGTGCCATTGTCAAACATCGTTGCCATCTTCATGTGTCACGCAGGACACTACCACACCTCGTGTGTCACGCAGGACACTACCACACCTCGTCATGTGTCACGCAGGACACTACCACACCTCGTCATGTGTCACGCAGGACACTACCACACCTCGTCATGTGTCACGCAGGACACTACCACACCTCGTCATGTGTCACGCAGGACACTACCACACCTCGTGTGTCACGCAGGACACTACCTACACCTCGGTTGTGTCACGCAGGACACTACCACACCTCGTCAGTGTCATTCGCAGGACACTACCACACCTCGTGTGTCACGCAGGACACTACCACACCTCGATGTGTCACGCAGGACACTACCACACTCGTCATGTGTCACGCAGGACACTACCACACCTCGTTGTCACGCAGGACACTACCACACCTCGCATGTGTCACGCAGGACACTACCACACTCTCATGTGTCACGCAGGACACTACCACACCTCGATGTGTCACGCAGGACACTACCACACCTCGTCGTGTCACGCAGGACACTACCACACCTCGTTGTGTCACGCAGGACACTACCACACCTCGTCATGATAGCGCACTTACCAGTCCACTCTGTGTCCGCAGACACACACTCTCTTTATCGGCCTCCTGGTCCGGATCAATAGTGTCACCGCCGGGCACACCCCTCTGTGTCACCGGACACACCACCCTCTGCCGGGACAACACTCTGTGCCTACACTACATCACCCTCGTGTCCAGGACATACACACCGTGTCACGCGGACACTACCACGGACGACCTCCTGTCCGGACTACACTGTGTCAGGACACTACACACCTCGTGTGTCGCTGACATACCACACCCCGTGTGTCCCGTGTCCTAGACACTTTTCTTTATCACGCCTTCACGGGTCGACACTTGTGTCACCAGCTCTACTGGTCACAGACACCTCCTGTGCATGCACTTGCTGTGTCACCACACTCCTCTGAGCCACATGGCACGCCCCTTGTATCACGAACACAATCTCTAAAACCTTTGCACCACGTCATCCCACAACCACACTAAATTAAACGTCTCTACTTGTTTGGTGTCACCTGACAAACACCGGGTTCACACTGACTTTTCACAATAAGGCTCACAGGGTACAACACACCCTGGCTAGTCCGTGTCGCCTGATACGCCTACCAGGTATAACACACCCGGACTTTCCTTACTTCTGTCCGTCGCATCTCACAGCTCATCAGGTACTACACACCCTGACTTCCACGTTGGTGTTCCTGATGAAAGACGCACAAATCCCTGAGTTAGAAGTCTCAGTCCATGGGTGTCCAACCAATCAATGTACGCCGTGAGGTAGTCTGCTGAATACTCTAAAATCCAGATACGTCGTGAGAGAGAGTCTCCGTCACCAGCAATTCCAAAGTCAGGAATACACTCTCAAGCCAGTCTATGAGAGTCTCAAAACAGGTCCTGTCACCAAGTGTGTCTGGTGTATACTCAAGCAGGTCCTGTCACCAGGTGCGTCTGGTGCACACTGTCAGTCAAGCCAGCTCAGCAGTCCAACATTGGGTCTGATGGTACCCTGTGGTACTGCCGGCCGGCAGGTTAATTATCTAACCATCTTTATAGGTAGGAGGCCGCAACACCTGTGCATATTCATTTCTGGGTCCTTTGCATTCTATACTTCTTCCATTCTCTAGCACACTTGGTTTTGGCCTCTCTACACCTTTGGGTGAACCAAGGGCTCATCCTGGATTTCTCGTTATTTCTGTTACCCTTGGGTACAAACCTCTCTTCAGCTTATTTGCATATTGTTGTCACATATTCCATCATCTCGTTTACTGACTTCCCTGCCAGTTCTCTGTCCCACTGAACCCCATGCAGGAAATTCTTCATGCCTGTGCAGTCCCCTCCCTTGTAGTTCTGCTTCATTCGTCCTGCCCTTCCTGCTTCCCTCTCCACTTGTAACTCTACTATGTATTCGAAGCTCAGAACCACGTGGTCACTGGCTCCGAGGGGTCTTTCGTATGTGATGTCCTTAATATCTGCACTACTCAAGGTGAACACTAGGTCCAGTCTTGGTGGTACATCCTCTCCTTCTCTCTCTCTCTCTCTCTCTCTGGTAGTGTCCCTTACGTGTTGATACATGAGGTTTTCCAGTACCACCTCCATCATCTTAGCCCTCCACGTTTCTGGGCCCCCATGTGGCTCCAAATTCTCCCAATCGATTTCTTTGTGGTTGAAGTCACCCATGATCAGTAGCTTCGCCCTGCTTGCATGAGCCCTTCTGGCCACTTCAGCCAGTGTGTCAACCATCGTCTATTACTCTCATCATACTCTTGCCTTGGCCTCCTGCTGTTCTGTGGTGGGTTATACATCACTGCAATTACCACCTTGAGACCTCCAGACTTAAGAGTTCCTATTATGTAGTCTCTTGCTTCTCCTCTGTCTCCTCTCTCCAGCTCATCAAAATCCCATTGGTTTTTGATGAGCAGTGCCACTCCTCCACCCCCTCTGTTCCCTCTGTCTTTCCTCAGGAGCTGATATCCCGTTGGAAAGATGGCATCTGTCATCATTCCCGTGAGCTTGGTTTCTGTGAGAGCTATGATGTCCGGTGATGCCTCCTTGACTCTTTTGTGCCACTCCTCCCACTTATTCGTTATTCCATCAGTGTTGGTGTACCATACCTTCAGTTTCCTGTCCAACACTGTGTTCTGAGGGGTCTGTGATGGTGGGGGACCTGGCAGTGTGCCGTGGGATAGCGTGTTTGGTTGTGGGGTTCTGGGGGTGGTTCTGTGTATGTTTGTGTGTATGTGTGTTTGTGTGTGTGTGTGTGTGTGTGTGTGTGTAATTACCTATTGTGTATATGTTAGTGCAGGTTGATGTGTGTATTTGTCGAGGAGACTTGAGTTTGTACTTCATAAACTGACCAAAGTCTGGATCTCAGCGAGCACACAGCCTGAGGCAAGACCTCTGACCACCACCAGTGTATATTTGCTATGCATCTACAGAGTATTACCCATTATGAGTAATATCAATCTCCGATGATTGCAAAGTATTTATACGCAGACATACAAGGGAATATCAAACAGCAACAGGGCACCGGTCTCAAACAACGTTGTTAGTGGAGGGTTGCTGGCCGATACCATATTATTTGCGGATCTGAATCGTTTCTGCATTTAGTTTACCGTGTTCAATCTTTTACTGTCTATGAAGCGACCAATAATTCATAAAACTGTCAAATACACAGTCTTTGATCCATAAGTTGTACTGCCGACAACATTGAATACAGGTGACAGAACAAGCTTTAATTGGGACAACGTTTCGCTCAATTTAGAGCTTTATTAAGTCGTACGAGGATACAAAATATACACGCAAGTATGTTCTCCTGTGAGTAGACGTGAATGAGATCTCTGTATAGCTGAACTGAGGTAAATCAGTCATCGCCTCAAAATTAACTTCTCTGCATGTATTCAAGTGAAGAAGTCTGATGCGCAGGCGAAACCTTTCGACAATTAGGATGGTCTAGTGTCTTATCAGTTTGTCGGTATTGAACCGTCAGTAATATATATATATATATATATATATATATATATATATATATATATATATATATTAAAAAAATATAATTACACAAGATCCCCTGAAATCTGAATATAGATAACACTATTCGCAAGACATATTATGACAATAAGCATTCAAAACAATGGAAATAATTAGGTTGTTAAAGTCTCATAAGCTGCAATAATAGGTTACCTCTAATAACCTACGATCATGCCTGACCTTCACAGTATGCAATATTCATTGTATTCCAAGACACGTATACATATATATTGAAATGCAATGCTGTGATCAATCCTGCTTTTCTATGCAATCATCACTCAATATTCGGTGAAATCCAAATGAATATAAACCGCCTGGTGGGCCGTAATTTAACATTAGCCAACATATGGTGTGGAAATCGTGTGAATTTCCAGTAGTCTGCTAGAATTAATTATATCAGCAACCATCGATACTATTAATACTCGGAATTTACAAATCTGCTTTACTAAACAAGTACCACACAATATTCCATGATATTCTAATCAATCTAAATCTCTTCCCCCGCTCATCGGCAGTACTATGACAATACACAACCTGATAAACAACTTATCAGGTTTCCAAACCATCTGTGTAAGAGGACCTATACTGACTTAGCACCTCACTGTCCTCTCTATATCCTTATCCAAGTTACTCTGTGACTTGAAAAAATGCTCACTCCGTGGGCGAAACGTTGTAAATAAAGGCTCTCATTTAACTGTGTTTATGTCCGTTTCCCTCTTGTTGGTATATAAGAATTTTTCTTCTGAGGATCGGTAGTGAAGAGACAATCTGGTGAGGAGACAACCAGGTGAGGAGACAACCAGGTGAGGAGACAACCAGGTGAGGAGACAGTCAGGTGAGGAGACAACCAGGTGAGGAGACAGTCAGGTGAGGAGACAACCAGGTGAAGAGACAGTCAGGTGAGGAGACAGTTAGGTGAGGAGACAACCAGGTGAGGAGACAGTCAGCTGAGGAGATAACCAGGTGAGGAGACAACCAGGCGAAGAGACAACCAGGCGAAGAGACAACCAGGTGAGGAAGACAGGATCAACCACTATTTGTCAGATCCATATATTTCCTGACATTCCTACCTCTCATTCCCCATTAATACACACATTAATACACATATTAATACACACATTAATACACACGTTAATACACACATTAATACACATATTAATGCACATATTAATACACACATTAATATACACATTAATACACTCATTAATGCACACATTAATACACACATTAATACACACATTAATACACATATTAATACACATATTAATACACACATTAATACACACATTAATACACACATTAATACGCACATTAATACACATATTAATACACATATTAATACACACATTAATACACACATTAATACACACATTAATGCACACATTAATACACATTATTGCACATATTAATACACACATTAATATACACATTAATACACACATTAATACACATATTAATACAAACATTAATACACAGTTCATTAAAGAGCGATAAATCAGTCTTTAAAATTCCTCCGTAAAGGTCCCGAGAATTAACTAGCCAATCAGATAATCATCAGCTTGGAAATCAGACAATGATAATCATGGCTTTGTTCAGACACTCAGTGAAGGGGGAAATATTCACTCAGTGAGTGGCAACTGAGTAATCAGTTAAGTGGGTCAGTGATTATCGGTGAGCACTGGGCTGTAATGACCCTTGTTCTCTAACAGTGAGCCCAGGCTACTGAGTACTGTCATGAGTACAGAGGTTTAGTACTGAGGTTAGTAAAGTTGAGTACTGAGGGGATTAGAAGTGAGTAATGAGGGGAGTAGAGGTGAGTTCTGAGGGTAGTAGAGTTGAGTACTGAGGTAGTATAGGTGAATACTGAGGGTAGTTCTAATTTGAGTACCGAGGAGAGTACTGATGTGAGTACTCCCTCATCACTGCAGCCACACCACCGCAGCCACACCACCACAGACACATCACCGCAGCCACACTACCACAGCCACACCACAGCAGCCACACCACCGCAGCCACACCACCGCAGACACACCACCGCAGCCACACCACCACAGACACACCACCGCAGCCACACTACCACAGCCACACCACTGCAGCCACACCACCGCAGCCACACCACCGCAGACACACCACTCGCAGCACCACACCCACACGCAGCCACATACCACACTACCACAGCCACACCACTTCAGCCACACCACCCAGCCACACACCGCAGACACACCACCGCAGCCGCACCACCGCAACCACACTACCACAGCCACACCACTTCAGCCACACCACCGCAGCCACACTACCACAGCCACACCACTTCAGCCACACCACCGCAGACACACCACCGCAGCCACACCACCGCAGCCACACCACCGCAGCAACACAACCACAGCCACACCACAGCAGTCACACCACCGCAGCCACACCACCCATCCACACCACCCAGCCAACCATGTCACACCACAGCCACACCACCGCAGCCACACCACCGCAGCCACACCACCGCAGTCACACCACCGCAGCCACACCACCATAGTAACACCACTCGGAGTAACACCACTGCAGTAACACCACCGCAGTATTACCACTGCAGTAACACCACTGCAGTAACACCACCGCAGTATTACCACTGCAGTAACACCACCGCAGTAACACCACCGCAGCCACCTACCACAGCATAACACCACCGCAGTAACACCACCGCAGTATTACCACTGCAGTAACACCACCGCAGTAACACCACCGCAACCACAATATCGCAGTAACACCACTGCAGCCACATCACCACCACCGCCCCGTACCACTGCAGCCACACCACCACCACCGCCCCGTACCACTGCAGCCACACCACCACCACCACCGCCCCGTACCACTGCAGCCACACCACCACCACCGCTCCCGTACCACTGCAGCCACACCACCACCACCGCTCCCGTACCACTGCAGCCACACCACCACCACCGCCTCCGTACCACTGCAGCCACACCACCGCAGCCGCAGCGGTGCTGCGATCAATCACCACCGCCGCTTCATCAAATCGTTCCACTGATGACGCTGTCGTTAGCGAGGGAATTAATCTCTTGAATTGTTACGACGAGACGTGTGATGGATGACGCAGTGGTGACTCAGAGATGCGAAGTGACGCAAGTGTGTGACGGAGGGTTGTTCTTCCTTCTGCAGGCTGCGTGTAGTCTCTCTCTCTCTCTCTCTCTCTCTCTCTCTCTCTCTCTCTCTCTCTCTCTCTCTCTCTCTCTCTCTCTCTCTCTCTCTACCTTCTTGGGAAGAATATTGACTCTCCTGAGTTGTGATGTTGCTCTGGTCCCTGTCATTCACCTGAAATGGAATATAAGAGAGGTAAGACGAGAGTTCCTTGTTCCTTCATTATGAGGGGGAGGAGCTAGCGACATTGAAGGGGCCGAACCTTGCTCATGTGTGGACCATAAGTGGACTAGTTCTAAGTGTACCTCTCAACAGTATAATATGCAATCCCATATTTCAAGGTTGTGTAAGAGATCACAGTAACAGCTGCCTCCTTTACATTTCTCCCCTCCCAGTAACCTTGAATAAGTGGTAAGTTAAAAGTGTATAATCCGCCTACTTTCATTATTAGTGAACTAAATACTTGCATTTCGTAGTATGTTTGTATGTTGTATTTCCCAGTATGCTTTCAATGTTATGTAAAGCGGGGATTAAGTGTTGAGTAAGTGTTTTGAAGTGCTGTATAAGGAGGTAAAGTGAGATCTCTCACCCGTCTTCCTGTATGTCTTAACACACCACACACACACACACACACACACACACACACACACACACACACACACATACACACATACACACACACACACACACACATACATACACACACACACACCACCGAGGTGTGGAGAGACCAAAGTCAATTGTGCTAGAGAATGGAAAAAATATAGAATGCAAAGGACGCAGGAAAACAGAGTTGAGCCGAAGAACCAGAAATGAATATTCATGGATAGGAGAGAAACCCAGCGTCAATAAGAGAATGACATAGCATCAAAAACCAAATCTGACCCAAAGTTATTAAACAGTCCCATCAGGAGAAAATAACAGTCAAAGACCAGATGTTCTGGCTGAGGAAGGAAGGAGGGAGCTCACAGGGAACGACCAGGAAGTATGTGAGAAGCTCAGCTCAAGATTCAAGGAGGTATTCACAGTGGAGACAGAGAGGCTTCCAGGAAACCAAGGGAGTAGGGTGCACCAGTAAGTGTTGGACACACTGCAAACATTCGAGGAGGAGGTGAGGAAAATGCTTGGGGAACTAGATATCTTAAGACGATGCGCTCTGATTACATTTCTTAATGAGTCATGAGAGTTGGAAGCAGATGCTCTATATGTGCCACTAACAACAATCTTCAATAAATATATTGAAACAGGGCAACTGCCTGAGGTGTGGAAGACAACAAACATAGTCCCAATTTTTAAGAAAGGAGACAGACAGTCAGCACCAAACTACACACCTGTGTCGGTAAAGTTATTGATAAGATTATCAGAAGAGTGGTGGAGCACCTAGAAAGAAACGGGCTCATAAATGACAGCCAGCACGGCTTCAGGGAAAGAAAATCCTGCATCACCAACCTACTGGATTTCTACGATAAGGTAACAGAAGTAAGACAGGAGAGAGAGAGAGAGAGAGATGGGTAGACTGCATCTTCTTGGACTATAAGAAGGCTTCTGACACAGTATCACACAAGAGACTGGTTGAAAAGCTAGAGGAACAGGCAGGAATAGCAGGGGCAGTACTGCAGTTGATCAGGGAATACCAGACAGGAAGGAAACAAAGGGTGTTGGTACGAGACGAGGTGTCAGATTGGATGAATGTTATTGCGCCCCCAGAATTGGGCCTCAATGTATATATTGTATATTTCCATTTTCTATAATTTTATATTGCTGATATTCTCGATAATAGCTAAATCGTTAATATCTTGCTTTATATTATTATTAGACTATTATTTGACTTATTTAACTTAGCTATATTTATTGGTAGGATGTAATATTTATGTTGTGTTCGAGTGTCTTAACTGCCTTGGAGTTGGCAAACTACTGTTATGCTGCCGAGCGTCTAGTTGCTGGGAGGTCAGTCGCTGAACACACCTGAGCTGGGTGGTTGTTCCTCTTCCCTCGCTCTCTCTGGCCTGCTGACCCTCGTCGAGTCAACACCTCACTCTTATTTCTACTTGTTTTCTCGACATTAGACTCTGTTGGGTAGAGTATGCACTCGTTGGTGAGGCGAAGCATACTTCTCAGAACTCTGTGTAACTCTGTTCACAGAGAATAGACTAGACAGTGATTATTCGACGTTGTTCTGGGTTGCGTGTCACATTGACACTCTGATAAAACTCAGGTCTCAAGCTATAGCTCTGGACCTACTTGATAAGGCATCTGTGCACCGCCACAGTTTGGGATTGTTTATGCTGAACCTAGTTTCAGTAGAAAGGGAGTTTTGTGACTGTTTTGGAGGATCTACTGATGGTCCCCAGTTAGGGTCGATTTTCTATCTTCTTGTTCCTGACGCTGTGTTGCTGTTGCCTGTTATATTGCTGTTCTGTGAATTGGTCATTTTACTGGACAATCAAGCTGTTCTGATTGTCAGTTTGTTAGAGCAGCTAGCTTAAGAGAAGTTCAGTCGTACACTGGTTGAGTCGAGTCTTAGAGTTACCGGGAGCACACTCATACACACATTTATTCTTATGTGTATATATTATTGTAAGTACTGACATTGTACCTGATGGTACTTCTGAGTCATTTATATATATGTGCCCTCAGCACAGACTTATTGTATATGAGAGCAGTGTAGGAGCTACCCTCCTAATTAACCTCCTAATTGATATCTTAATATCTTTATATTTTATTTACTTTGCTACCCTAGATTTTCTCACTTTGATAATAAACCTTTTAAATATCTGTTTGGTTAGTACCCTATCAGTTGCAATCCTCTTAAGCTATATAATATGTCGGATAACTGAACCAGGACACTGACTTTGTTTCAAAAGCCCAGTAACAGGCTGGATGCTAGAAGGGCTATCCTTTCTAGTGTTCACTGGAGATGTGTATTACTAATAGATATCGTGTCATTTTGTAACAAATGTATCTAGTGGGGTTCCGCAAAGGTCAGTGTTAGGTCCGGTGCTGTTTCTAGAATATGTGAATGACATGACAGAAGGGATTGATTCAGAGGTGGACTGTTCGCAGACAATGTGAAGCTACTGAGGAGAATACAAGTGGGCGAGGATCAGGTAAGCCTACAAGGAGATCTGAACAGGCTGCAAGCCTGGTTCGACAAATAGCTCCTGGAGTTTAATGCAAAATCATGAAGTTTGACGAAGGGCAAAGAAGACCGCAGACGGAGTACAGCATAGGAGGTCAAAGGCTGCACACCTCACTTAAGGAAAAGATCTTGGGGTCAGCATCATACCGAGCACATCTGAGGCGCACATCAACCAAATAATGGCTGCAGCATATGGGCGCCTGGCAAACCTAAGAATAGCGTTTCGACATCTAAGTAAGGAGTCATTCAAGACACTGTACACTGTGTACGTCAGGCCCATATTGGAGTATGCAGCACCAATATTGAACCCACACCTGGTCAAGCACATCAAAAAATTAAATAAAGAGTAAAGGTTTACAACAAGACTAGTCCCGGAGCTAAGGGGTATGTCCTACAAGGAGAGGTTAAGGGAAATCAACTTGATGCCACTGGAAGTGTAGGGGGAATAATAACAGATATAAAATGAGATACGTGTGCGAAATTTTCAGAGAGGGAGCACAATAATAACAAAAGCATAGTCATAGCAACAAGGTCACACAACAGAGTCATGGCAACAAGGTCACATGCACAAGGATGGCATAGGCAAGATCAAAAATTTTCAGAGATGGGACACAGCAACAAGGGGTCACAGCAACAAGGAGTCATAGCAACAAGGGGTCACAGCAACAAGGAGTCATAGCAACAAGGGGTCACAGCAACAAGGAGTCATAGCAACAAGGGGTCACAACTAGAAGTTGAAAACTCAGATGAGTCACAGAGATGTTAGAAGTTCGTCAGTCATAGAATTGTCAGGAAGTGGAACAATCTGATGTAGTGGAAGCAGGATCCATACATAGCTTTAAGAAGAGGTTCGATAAAGCTCATGGAGAAGGGAGAGAGTGGACCTAGTAACGACCAGTGAAGAGGCGGGGCCAGGAGCTGTGAATCGACCCCTGCAACCACAACTTGGTGAGTACACACACATACACACTAGAGATATATTAGAGTCATAATACCTGTCATTATATCCTGGGTGAGATCAGAGGGGAGAATAATGTCCTTCCTCTCTCTCTCTCTCTCTCTCTCTCTCTCTCTCTCTCTCTCTCACATCCCTATAGTATTAATAAGATTTCACCCTCTTCCCCTCTTTCCTTGCCTAACTTCTCATCCTCTCACTTCTCATCTCACTTTTCTTTCCCTCACTCCTTTCCTCACATCTTCTCCCCTTCCTTTTCCTCCCCTCACATCGCTCCTCAGTCTTCCCTCTCACTTCTCCTCTCCTCAGTTTTCCTCCCCTCACTTTTCCCCTCACTTTACCCCCCTCATTTCTCCCTTCACTCCTCCCTCCTCACTCTTTCCCTCACTTCTCTTCTCTTCAACACTCCTCCACACTGACACACTCTACCTCTTTTTCATCTTTGTGTGTGTGTACTCTGCAATATGTACTATATTATCTGTACTATATACTCTCTCTCTCACATACACACACACACACACACACACACACACACACACACACACACACACACGCACGGGCAGTGAAGAGGCGGGGGCAGGAGCTGTGACTCGACCTCTGCAACCACAACTAGGTGAATACAACTAGGTGAGTACAGGAGCTATGAATCGACCCCTGCAGCCACAATTAGGTGAGTACACACACAATATTTGATTGTATTGTGAAATAGAGAGCAATAAGTCATCATTGTTTACTGTAGAGAAATAGCAAAGTATTTCAGTCAGTCTCTCTAGCCTGCAGTAAACTAGGTGTTCCTCTAGAACATAATGAACTAGCAAAGTACAGTATCATTTAGAATGTATCTAGCCTCTGGAATAACATTTACTTAATGTTAGATTGCCTTTGTGAAAATAACATTGGAATATATTAGTTAACACAAACTTTAGATCATTTAAAGTTATCTTTGTGGGAAATATTTCACAAAACAATATACGTCTTAGTGAAAGAAATTGTCTGGTCTCTGAAATACTTCCTTAAGTTTTGAGTGATTCAAGATTCTCACTCTTGTGTCAGTGTTAAGTAGCTGCGAGAGTTACACTACTGTCTACTACATGATACTACATTTCTTGATCACGATATTAGAATAAATTCTCCAGTGTCAGTGTAGCGGACGAGTCATTAAAACAAACCTTGACAATATTAAGAATGAACTGAAAGAAACTCAGTAAAGTATTCAGCAGGTCAAGAACTCAGAGATTGCAAGTGGTTTGTTGACATCAGCAACGATAATGAGTAAGACACATGGTAAATTAGACACATATGCCATTCATTTACATTCATTTACAGTAAGACACATGTTCAACAGCGAGCTGTCTTTATTTCTGAAGCTTTTCTGAAAGGTGCTTGAAGGATGTTTCCGGGGATCATCGCCTCTGCGGCCCGGTTCCAGACCAAACCTTCAGGTGAATCAAGGCCTGATCAGCCAGGCTATTACTTCTGGCTGCAAGCAGTCCAACGTGTAAACCACAGCCCGGCCGGTCAGGAACTCATTTAAGGAACTTGTCAAGTTATCTCCTGAAGCAAGCAGCCAGAAGTTGGTTGGTAATTCCCCGTTTGCATGAAGGAAGGGTGTTGAAGAGTCGGTTACCTCTGACGCTCACTGAGCTATCTGGAAATTATTCAAATCTATTTTTCTGATTGATTTCTGATTACGTCTTCACCAGATTACTAAATATGTAGATGGGTTCAGACACTGTCTCTTTTTCATTTTTAATTCTCACATGAGTGTCTGTAATTAGTAATGAGTAATGACATTGGCAGCTGAGGAAAATTAAGTCATTTGACAGTAAACCTCTTTGAGTTATTTAATACCCATTGAACAATTAATATTTCCTTGTATATTGAACAATGTTATCAATTTTTTTTAAATAAAAGTACTATATTGAAAAACTATCGTTATCAACCTAAAATTGAGTATCGGAATTCGCAAATGTTTAAGTATCGTGCCATCCATAGCTTAGAGTGTCCCTGTGTCAGGTGACTTGTTGAAGACTGTTCCTAGTGGCTCCCACGGTGCTTCTGCTCCCTCTCTCAAGACAAGTAGAGACAGTGTGACTTGTGAATGGTCCAAGACGGACCGAAACGTCGCCATAAGCTTTTTTTCTCTCCTATGTCCTGGTTATTTGTGTACAGAGATATATATTATCTTTTCTCAGGGCCTTCGAGGTATCTATCTCACACAAGAGCTTCCTCACTTCTCCTATTGTATGTTCAGTGTCCAGCACTCGCTGGTGCACTCTACCTCTTTGACTCTCCGACAGTATCACTATTTCCTCTGCGAATACCTCCTCAAATTTCTTGCAGAGATCTTCCCAGACTTGCTGGTCATTCCTTGTGAGCTCTCCTCCGTTCTCCTTCATCCTGATCACTTGCTCCTTATCGTTGCCTTCCTCCTGAAGGAGCTTCATAGCACTTTGGATCGGATTTAGCTTTCTATTCTATGTCATTCTCAGCCTCTCTTCTCACTCACGTTACTTAATTCTTTTTCTGTGTACTTTGCCTACGTATGTTGAAAATGGCATAGAATACCGACTAGTAAGACACATATGCAACAGTTGGGTATCTTTTTTGTTGAAACGTTTCGCCTACACGGTAGGCTTCTTCAGTCAAATACAGAGTCAACAGGTTTAGTAGTGAAATGAATATGATGTAAACAGTCCATTAACCTTGGAGAAATAGTATTTGAGGTGGTCAGTCCCTCAACTTAGAGAAGAGTTCAGCTTCATGGCGCTGAACTCTTCTCCAGGCTGAGGGACTGACCACCAACTCTGTATTTGACTGAAGAAGCCTGCTGTGTAGGCGAAACGTTTCAATCAACAGTAAAGATACCCAACTGTTCTTTGCCTACGACACTTTTCCCCCGTGTTCTAGCACCTTACTGCACCACTGACTGAACCAGGGGTTCTTCCTGCTCGTGAGAGGCTACAGCTCCTGGGTATGAGTTCATATCAAAGTTCTTATCAAAGTTCTTATCAAAGTTCATTCGTTGGGTAATATTGATAATGGGTTGGGCGAATATTTTTGTTAGTGGGTTTAGGTTTGAGAACGACTTGCCAAGTATGGGCCAGTAGGCCTCCTGCAGTGTTCCTCCTTTCTTATGTTTTTCTTCTGCCTCCTCGTTCATACCAGTTGTATGTGTGTGTGTGTGTGTGTGTGTGTACATACCTGTTTTGCACTCACTTGTTTGTTGTTGCAGGGGTCGAGTATCATCTCCTGGCTCTCGCCTTTCAACTTATCACTTGCCATATTTATTCATAAGAACATAAGAATGGAGGAACACTGCAGCAGGCCTACTGGCCTATACTAGGCACGTCCTTCTCAAACCCAAACCCACTTAACAAAAATATTTGCTCAACCCATTTCCAATGTTACCCAAGGAATAAGCTTTGATAACCCTATTAACCCATGTGCAAGTTCCACTCAAATCATCTTAAGTCCCACTCAAATACAAAGTCCCACTCAAATCCTCCTAAGTCTCACTCAAATCCTCCTAAATCCTACTCAAATTCTCCTAAGTCCCACTCAAATCCTCCTAAGTCCCTCTCAGATCCAAAGTCCTACTCAAATACTCCTAAGTCCCACTCAAATCCTCCTAAATCCCACTCAGATCCTCATAAGTCCCACTCAGATCCTCCTAAATCCCACGCAAATCCTCCTAAGTCCCACTCAAATCCTCCTAAGTCCCACTCAGATCCAAAATCCCACTCAAATACTCCTAAGTCTTAGTCAAATCCTCCTAAATCCCACTCAAATCCTCATAAGTCAAACTCAAATCCAAAGTCCCACACAAATCCTTCGTACGCGAGTGCGTGCGTGCGAGTGCGTGCGTGCGTGCGTGCGTGCGATTGTTCCCCTACTCTCCAAGACCCGAAATTAACCATAAATTGATAGGCTGTTTGCTATTCATAGAAATTCAATAATTTATTCACCTCATCTCGTCCAATAATTTAGATGGTGATCAATAATAATTTAGATAAGCCCTAATCACGATATTTTTTTCCTTTTTTTTATTTTTTTTTTTGGGTTACATTCGACAATGACCAGAAATTCTGTTTCCTTCGTAGATGTTATGAATTTGTCCCCCATCTCTATTTTTTCCCTCGTGGAATTGCAAAAAAAAGGACCTAATTAACAACACTCTACGCACTGCAAGTCACGAATTATGTCGTATATTTATCACAGGCTATCGTAAATTACTATACGTCATATATTATCGCAAATTATCGGCAGATCATAAA
>WNWK01009942.1:0-73293 GCA_009830355.1 Cherax destructor | reverse complement strand
AGGTATCTTGTTGTTTGTTGTGGTTTAGCCCCTGTATATTTAAAGATAATGTCGTTGGATTGGTGGGGAAAGGGGGGGCTTTTTTTTGGCACTAATATCTGTTTTGTTTGGGGGGAGGCCAAGTTCCCCAGAAATAGAGTTGGTGAATTTTTGTCATTTTCCGAGCTTTTTTTTTTCCCGGCATAAAAACCCTCTCTCCCGGGGTGGCTGGTTTTCCAGGTTTTCCTTTTGGTAAGTTCATGTGTGTGCGAGTTTTCATCTGAGCTGCCTCCTGGTGTTATCTCTGCTATCACATTGTTTGCAATATTCCTCCATTTTAAGTGCCTTAGGTTGAAATCCCAGGAGCAAGATGTTGGGGGCAGGAGCTGGAAGATTTTCCAGACAGTGGTCAATTTTCAGAAGCTGTTCCTGGAATTGTTGGGATGTTGCATCTGAAGGCTTGTATACAACTAAGATGACCAGGTTTTGATTCTCGATCTTTATTGCTAATACTTCAACTACATCATTTGAGGCATTTAGTAGTTCTGAACATATAAGTGACTCTGTGATATACAGACCAACCCCTCCTTTTTGCCTGTTCACTCTGTCACATCTGTATAGGTTGTAGCCCGGGATCCATATTTCATTGTCCAAGTGATCTCTTATGTGGGTCTCTGTGAAAGCTGCAAACAGCATTTGACTCTGTAAGCAGTCCACGGATGTAAGGTATCTTGTTGTTTGTTGCTGGCTTTAGACCCTGTATATTTGCAAAGATAAATGTCGTTGGATTGGTGGTATGGGGGTTCTTTTTTTCTGGCACTAATATCTGTTGTGTTGGAGTGGAGGCCACTGACTGATTCCACTCCAGAAATGATTGCAGTTGGTGCACAATTTGTCATTTCCTGCCAGCTTTTTTTCCTTCCTGGCACTAAAAAACCTCTCTCTCCGGAGTGGCTGTGGCTACCCAGGTTTTGCCATGGTCTGGATGTTCTGTGTCGTCTTGTACCCTTTAGGTGGTATGCCTGGCAATATAAGTTATAGCACTGTCTTTCCTGAACTGATGAGTGGCACATTTCAGGGTGGAAAAGCTTACAGGACGGGAGGTTGCATTTTCCTGTTTTCATATGGGCACGGCATTTTCTGGGGTGATCATAATTGCATGTTCCATCTGATTTCCCAGATATTCCATGGCTGCAGATACCAAGTGCATAATATTCACATAGGCCTGGTTTCCATTTGCCCTGGTTTTTGGTGACCGTGTTCCCCATTGTATTCCCTATTGGTGCGTGTGTTCCTGTCTCGTTTCTATCTTCGGCACTAGTGCTAACACTGGAGCCTTCATCCGTTTCTGGTAATTTATCTTCAGTATTTCCCAGGGCAGTCCCCTGTTTACTATCTACCGTGGTATTGCTAGTTTGTAACATTGGTTTTTGTGTGTCCTTGTCTACACCTGTTTCCCCACTGGAGCTCCTGTCCCCCTTCAGGTCACCATCATTTATTTCTCCATTCTTACAGTTACTGTCTACCAGAGCAACATCTGTACCAGGGGCGATAGCATCATCTGGCCCAGATTTTTTACTTTCCTAATTGTTATAGAATGCTGTCATGTTTTTTATGAAGGCCAATTTGATGTTGTCATCTTTTAACATCAATGTGATTTTCTTCCACAGTACGGTCACATTTGGGCATACCCAAAAACACTTCCCTGGTTTAATATCTCGTGTAGTTGATTCCTGAATGCTAGCACAAGGGGCGTGGCACCATTTATCCCAGAAGTTGCATGTAATCCATCCAGTGGAACGTTTGTTTGTTTGTTTGCATAATACACAGGTTTTCATGATTGATTTTGTTGGTTGTTTTACTGTATATTCTACTAATTGCTTCCCTGAAGTGGTGATCCGTATATTTGTATCGTATCTATTTTATTTGCATGTGTAAGTGTATGGGACAATCTTACCGCTTTAAGTTATTGTTATTGTTTGGGTGTTCGATAAGGCCACCTAAAACCCCGTCCACTTATTGAATCCGGATGAGGATACCAGTTTTGAATCCGGTCATTGGTTCCCTTATTTCTTGGATCTGACGAAATCCAGTATCACTTATTTAATGAATCCTGTAGGGATTATTTGGGTTACACGAGACAGACCACTGGAAGATGATTAAACAGAGTAATAATGATCAGTTTGATACAAAAAGTATAATTTGCGTGTTGGAGAAAATTATTATTATTATTAACTATTTTTTTTCTGTTTACTGCTAGGCAAACAAAGGAAACAGGACTGTGGAGAATTGTCCATGCAACTTACCTAGCTAGGGATTTAAGAATGAAAGGAATTGTGTTTTAAGAAAGCTGGAATTTTTATGTTCATTCAGTAATCTGTACAACAGAAAGCCATATTCTACCAAACATATACAGTGGTACCTCGAGTTACGATATTTTTTCGTTCGAGAATGCTGTTCAAGTGCCATTACCAAACGAATTTATCCCCATAAGGAATAATGTAAAATAGACTAGTCCTTTTACACCCCGAAAAATATACTTACAAAAGCATTTAAAAAAATAAACTTACATAAAAGGGCGATTTTGGGGACCATCGTAACTCGAGGTACCACTGTACATACTGCATGGATCTCTAACCACCAAGTGCCAGATCAATCAGACTGTGATGAATATGTAGGCCAATGGGCCAGCAACAGCCTGACTGAACAATCAACAGAAAAACCTGGCTAGAGGCCAAGCTATGGCAGTTTAGCCAGGGCTGGGCTGAGGACCCAAAAACTCTCAAAACCTGCTATAGGTATATCACAGGTATATACACTAACAAAAAAAATCAACTTAAAACTATATAGCCCTTAAAACAACTAACGAAAACAGTATTATATTCACAAAAATGTGTTAAACCTACATTGCTCATTTCTTGTTGAAAAGACATTTATGAAGGTTAGAAGACCTTGTGTGAATTAGTAACCCCATAGGGTTAGTAATCCACACAAGGATAACCCAAGAAAACCAGGAAAACCCAAGAAAACCAAACATGGCTTATTTAAATTGGGCTCTTTTAAATCCTTCCAGGATGTGACCCACAACAGATGCCTAATGCTTAGGTATCTATTTACTGCTAGGTAACAGAGCCAGTAAATGTGAGATTTGCTCTGGGTTCATCCCATGTCCTGTCATTTATGACCTAAACATGCTACCACTGTAACCATTCAAATATAATCAATTTACAGAAACTAAAGAAATAATTTAAATTATCACTGATGTCTCTACAAACCCTCCAATTATAAAAAAAAAGCCAAATCAGAAGGCATGCTGTTAAAATGTGGTTTTATCCACATCAGATTAGCACCACCACTTTCAATAAAACTCATTGTGACATTTCAATAAGAGTCAAATATAGTGCACTCCACATGAACTGCCATATTGACTTTATTCATTCCCTTCCTAAAGACCCCCAGTGAAAACTGGGTTATCCAAGGTTAAATTCTATATAATACTAGTATATATTATTATAATCATAACTAAGCGCTAAACCCATAATGGACTAGTATAGAGGTGAGCATATCTGCCTTCCAAGCAGTTAACTTGAGCATATCTGCCTTCCAAGCAGTTAACTTGAGCATATCTGCCTTCAAGAGCATATCTGCTTCCGCAGTTAACTTGAGCATATCTGCCTTCCAAGCAGTTAACTTGAGCATATCTGCCTTCCAAGCAGTTAACTTGAGCATATCTGCCTTCCAAGCAGTTAACTTGAGCATATCTGCCTTCCAAGCAGTTAACTTGAGCATATCTGCCTTCCAAGCAGTTAACTTGAGCATTCTGCCTTCCAAGCAGTTAACTTGAGCATATCTGCCTTCCAAGCAGTTAACTTGAGCATATCTGCCTTCCAAGCAGTTAACTTGAGCATATCTGCCTTCCAAGCAGTTAACTTGAGCATATCTGCCTTCCAAGCAGTTAACTTGAGCATATCTGCCTTCCAAGCAGTTAACTTGAGCATATCTGCCTTCCAAGCAGTTAACTTGAGCATATCTGCCTTCCAAGCAGTTAACTTGAGCATATCTGCCTTCCAAGCAGTTAACTTGAGCATATCTGCCTTCCAAGCAGTTAACTTAAGTTTATTTTGGCACAGGTACAGTACAATTATCATACATAGTGTAAATTACCTAGGATAACCCAAAAAACGTCTAAGTGACATTTCCATTGCAGTGTAGATGTTCATGGCTCAGTTAGTAGCATCCTCAACTCTCTCACACATTGAGGGACCAGAGTTTGCTCCCCAGCACAGGAAAAAACATTGGGCAAATTTCCTTAAATCTGTTGCTAGCAGTGATATGGGTTGCATCCTGAGGAAAACGATTAATAAACCTCAGTGGAAATAAGGCAGACATTCAATGACAATTGACTTTATTGGAAAGGTTATCTTGGGTAACTAACTTTCTAGGATAATAACCCGAACAAAATTTTATTTTTATTCATCTTCTATGGTTTAAAAAACCATTGTAAAAGTTACAAGTTATACAGTGGACCCCCGAGTTTCGTAAACCCCGGAAATCGTACATTTATGTAAGTATAATATTGTAAGTGCTTGTGGAAAAGTATTTTTTGGAGTCTGAAATAGACTAACCTACGTTCGGTAATGGCACTTGAGCAGACTTCAAGAGTGAAGTTTTTACGAAACTCGGGGGTCCACTGTATATGAGGCAGAGGTTTGTAGCCTTTGTCCGCCTAGCCTGTACTCTGTCAGCGGTCTTCTTTGCCCTTCTCCGATCTTCATGACTTTGCATTTGGTGAGGTTAAATTCGAGAAGCCAGTTGCTAGACCAGATGTCAAGCTTGTCCAGGTCTCTTTGAAGTAATACCTTCACTGAAGTGTATCAACTGCCACTAGATTCAGAGTGAGATACTATTTATTTGAAAATAAGTTACAGTAGACAGGTAACAATGTAAACATAATGCATCTAGTAACATTTTTAATAAGCTCATATTATGCTTAGCACTTTGGAAAAAGATTAATAATGTATTCAACAATATAAACTTAAGTAAATGGTTGAGGCAAAGCTTGATTGTAAGAATAGAATAAAAAACACTAAATACAAAGGAAAAGGTATTATGAGGAAGAAAATGCAACAATTAAATTACAAAACTGAAGATTCTAACACTGTATTAATGAGTACTCTATAAAATATTCTAAAATATACATGAAAGTTCAGAGCTGTTCACTAAATTGAAGCTTTTCCACATTTGCCAGGTTTTGTGTGACACGAACTCACCATGTGAGGCCACCTGGGCCTTCGTCTCCACCTGCTGCCCTCACCTCTGACACTAGCAAGCACTTGCTTCACCACGAGTCATGAAAAAGCCAAATTTAGCTGGTGAGCCACAAGCATTGTTTATGTTGTTGTTGTTAATATTGGGTTGAAGGGTTGGAGCAGCGGGAGGAGCACCTCCTCACACCACATTCCTCTTACCCAACCACTTCTTTTATTATCATTAACAAAAGTTAGTACATCAGTTTTCTTCAGCTGCCCTCAGTTTATATGATGTTTTACAGAGTGGCAGCCAACTGTGCTTACCAAGCACAGCAGCAGCTGGTGCTACTTAGGTCATTAGCACCTTCTAGATGTCAAGCGAGAACCTTTGCTCTGGCATGAGGCGCCTGCTACCACCTCTGATCCAGAAAGTTTCTTGTACTAGATACATTCTAGAAATTTCATTAAAAATGAAGTCATGAGGTCATTTCATATATTAGATTTATCTAACTGATGCAAAGCATGGATACAGTTAAATGTATCTAGGTCTACCTAGGTCTACCTATCTGGAGGGGTGTTCCGAGGGTCAACGCCCCCCGGCCCGGTCCATGACCAGGCCTGGCGGTGAATCAGGGTCTTATCAGCCAGGTTATTACTGCTGGCCTCACGTAATTCAGCGAACGAACAACAGCCCGGCTGGTCAGGTTAATGCAAAGTTTCGATGCAATCTCAAGACTTCAAAGATTTTCTTCGGAATATTAAAAAGGAGGCTTAGTAACTCAGGATACCCCAATAAAACCATCATCAAACTGCTTGAGGTCTTTTAATCCTCTTCTCCATGATGCGACCCACACCAGTCGGATAACACCCAGATACCTACTTATTGCTAGGGGAACAGAGGTAATGGAGAATTAAGAAATTACTGAGAAGCTATAGAAGAATGTAAGTTACGGATTAACAACTTACGGGTTGAATCTGACACCCATCCAGGATTCCTGTGGGACTTAAAAGTGACGAGGTCGCAAACATTACTCTCTCCCTTTGTCATGTATAAGTGATCCAACCTCCCATATACCCAAATTGAAATCTTCCTTCTATAAGAAGGAAGACACCATATAAGTTAAGAATATTTTAGTAAAAAAATGAAATCGCTGGATTCAAAGCAATTATAAGAGAACGGTGTTTCTGATATGCTTCAAACTTTCAGTATTCATAGACTTTATTGACAGAAAGCTTGGCATTCACTTTGAGCTATTTATATTTTAAATTGACAATATTGCTAAATAATCTAGTTTCGTTGTATTAGATAATGCGACTTTTTAATTAATTTGGGCTTTCTTCATGCCAATTTGGCAATTTTATCGATTACTTTTTTATCAAGTTAGGGGTCCAAGACTGTTCAACTGTCTTCCAGCATACATAAGGGGGATTACCAATAGACCACTGGCTGTCTTCAAGAGGGAGCTGGACAGTCGCCTATAGTACCTGACTAACCGGGCTGTGGTTCGTACTTCAGTTTGCATACAGCCAGCAGTAACAGCCTAGTTGATCAGGCCCTGATCCACTGCGAGGCCTGGTCATGGACAGGGCCGCGTGGACGTTGACCCTCGGAACACCCTCCAGGTGTACTCCAGGTATTTCTTTAAAAATACAAAAATCATACGTTTATTCTAAGATGATTGTAGATAATTTTTCATAAGAGAGAAGTGAGAAATATTGAAAACTGGCACTTAATAACATTTTTAATTTTCACTAGTTGTTAAATATAGTACGTCTTAATGTTTGATCAAGCACATTGTTATGTACAATGTTCTTATATTCCACAAACTGCTCCCGTCTCTGTCATTCTCAACACTGTAAGAATCATTATCACTACTATTGTCGCTATCAATATCACTTCTTTTATCATCACCGCTCTTGTCACTCATCATCCACACATGGCACTATCATTACCACCACAATTGCAACTGTCATTATCAACACTTGTCAGGGTTATTATCGCCACTATTCTTATCAGCACTCTATCATTATCAACATTCTGGTCATGGACTGGGCCTTGGGGGTAGCTGACCCCCGGAACACCCTCCATGTATACAGGACCCCAATGGAAATAAGTCACTCTGTCTGACTTTTTTGGGTTATCTTAGGTTACCTACACATATGCTGCTATGTATGATAAGCTATGTAACTGTATTTGTGTATACCTGAATAAACTAACTTACTTACTGACTGGACTTGAGTGGGAAGAAAGAAAGTGCCGCCTAGGAAAGGGGCAGGTTACTACTCCAAGGCGACTGTGCTGTGCATGTTACCCCGTAAGCTTTCATGGATAATTTGGCAGTTATGTCCAAGCGGCGTGGGATAATTTGGAGATTCGAGTTTCGTCATACAAGAAGCTCAGTGTGAGTGTTCTTGAGGAGCCTGACGCTACGTGTAAGCTTGAGAGTGGGGAAAATAACCGGAAAATGCATCTTCTGGTCAGCTTTAAACTTTGAGTGCTGATGTGTTTTCCTTAAGGAAGTTTTTTTTTTATATTTTATTTAAAACTTCATGTACAAATATTATACGTAGTTAGGTACATATATTTATATGTAACAATGGTACTGGTCATGAGCCATAATCCAACAATGTCGCTACTCAATCTACTGAATAACATCATACATAATGACACTAAAACTAACCTAACAGCCTACACCCTGCTTCTGACTACAGTGCTACACAAGTACAAAGGTTTGTATAAAATAATATAATGGCTACAATCGAAGGTTTTCATATTGCTGATGGAAATAAGTCACTTTGTCTGACTTTTTTGGGTTATCTTAGGTTCTCTACACATATGCTGCTATGTATGATAAACTATGTAACTGTATTTGTGTATACCTGAATAAACTTACAGAGCACACTTCGACATCCCCCCATTCACACACAAATAGCCCCGGTGGCCTGGTGGTAAAGCTCTCGCTTCACGCACGGAGGGCCGGGTTCTATTCCCGACGGGGCGGAAACATTTCGAAGTGTTTCCTTACACACACACACACACACACACACATACATACAACAGGCCTAGTGTCTAATCGACATGTGCCTAGGACAAAATGGTAACTAACGGGTACGTGTATCCGCTGTCACCAACATCTGACGTAGACATCGGGGCCAGGAGCTATGACTCGACCCCTGCAACCACAAATAGGTGAGTACAGCCAGGAGCTGAGTCTCGACCCCTGCAACCACAATTAGGTGAGTACAGAGATGTAAGCCATAGCTCCGTGTCTTCCTTTGCGGATGACACCCGGATTGCCATGGCAGTGACCTCCATCGAAGACACCGCAAGACTCCAAGCGGACATCAACCAAATTTTCAAATGGGCCATTCAAAACAATATGAAGTTCAATGAAGAGAAATTTCAACTATACTCAGATATGGAAAACTTGAGGAAATTAAAAATATATCAGAGTATACGACAAATTCTAACAATGCAATAGAGCGAGAAAGTAATGTGAAGGACCACAACAATGTATTTACCACATCTGCTAGGAAAATGATAGGATGGATAATGAGAACCTTCAAAACTAGGGCCGCCAAGCCCACGATGATTCTCTTTAAATCGCTAATTCTTTCTAGGTTGGAATACTGTTGTACACTAACTGCCCCCTTCAAAGCTGGCGACATTGCTGACCTAGAGTGTGTACAAAGAACTTTCATGGCACACATAAGTACGATAAGGCACCTAAATTACTGGAAACGGTTGAAGATCCTTGATCTGTATTCCCTGGAACGCAGGCGAGAGAGATACATGATAATATACACTTGGAAAATCCTAGACGTATTAGTACCAAACTTGCACACGAAAATCACTCCCTATGAAAGCAAAGATTCGACAGGAGATGCAACATTCCAATGAAAAGCAGTGGCGCCACGAGTACATTGAGAGAGAAGGCACTGGACAGGCACCTAAAGTCAATACCTGACCAACCAGGCTGTGGTTCGTACGTCAGTCTGCGTGCGGCCAGCAGTAACAGCCTGGTTGATCATACCCTGATCCAATATGAGGCCTGGTCTCATACCGAGCCGTGGGGGCGTTGACCTCCGAAACCCTCTCCAGGTAAACTCCAGGTAAACCTTAACAACAAAACAAATTAACGTCAATTAAGTAACGTATCATAATACGTTTGTAACTTAAGTATTTAACACTTACAAATATTGTAGTATATTAACAATTTAAAAACACTACATACATGAACATAACACTAAGAAAAGTATCCCGCAACACACACACACCTCTACAGGATAGATTATTTATATCTGCCAGAGATTATCCTTAATAACTTCACCACTATACCTGGAGTTTACCTGGAGAGAGTTCCAGGGGTCAACGCCCCTGCGGCCCGGTCTGTGACCAGGCCTCATGTTGGATCAGAGCCTGATCAACCAGGCTGTTACTGCTGGCCGCACGCAGTCCAACGTACGAACCACAGCCTGGCTGGTCAGGCACAGAATTTAGGTGCCTGTCCAGTGCCTGCTTGAAGACAGCCAGTGGTCTATTGGTAATCCCCCTTATGTATGCTGGGAGGCAGTTGAACAGTCTTGGGCCCTGATACTTATTGTGTTGTCTCTCAACGTGCTAGTGGCACCCTGCTTTTCATTGGGGGATGTTACATCGTCTGCCGAGTCTTTTGCTTTCGTAGGGAGTGACACTCGTGTGCAAGTTTGGTACTAATCCCTCTAGGATTTTCCAAGTGTATATAATAATGTATCTCTCCCGCCTGCATTCCAGGAAGTACAGGTTTAGGAACTTCAAGCGTTCCCAGTAATTGAGGTGGTTTATTGTAGTTATGCATTCCATGAAGGTTCTCTGTACATTTTCTAGTTCAGCAATTTAACCTGCCTTGAAAGGTGCAGTTAGTGTGCAGCAATATTCCAGCCTAGATAGAACAAGCGACCTGAAAAGTGTCAACATGGGCTTGGCATCCCTGGTTTTGAAGGTTCTCATTATCCATCCTGTCATTTTTCTGGCATATGCGATTGCTACAGTGTTATGGTCCTTGAAGGTGAGATCATCTGTCATGATCACTCCCAGTAATTTCCTAACGTTTTCCATATCGGAGTAATTGAAATTTCTCATCATTGAACTTCATATTGTTTTCTGCAGCCCATTTAAAGATTTGGTTGATGTCTGCTTGGAGTATTGCAGTGTCTTCAATGGTAGACACTGTCATGCAGATTCGGGTGTCATCTGCAAAGGAAGACACGGCACTGTGGCTGATATCCCTGTCTATGTCCGATATAAAGATGAGGAACAGGATGGGAGCGAGTACTGTGCTTGTGGAACAGAGCTTTTCACCGTAGCCGCCTCAGACTTTACTCTGTTGACTACTACTCTTTGTGTTCTACTTGTTAGGAAATTATAGATCCATCTACCAACTTTTCCTGTTATTCCTTTATCACGCATTTTGTGTGCTATCACACTATGATCACACTTATCAAAGGCTTTTGCAAAGTCTGTGTATATAACATCTGCATTCTGTTTGTCTTCTAGAGCATCCAGGACCTTGTCGTAGTGGTCCAGTAGTTGGGACAGACAGGAGCGACCTGCTCTAAACCCATGCTGCCCTGGGTTGTGTAATTGATGGTTATCTAGACGAGTGGCGATCTTGCTTCTTAGAACCCTTTCAAAATTTTTTATGATATGGGACGTTAGCGCTATTGGTTTGTAGTTATTTGCTATTGCTTTACTGCCGCCTTTGTGGAGTGGGGCTATGTCTTTTGTTTTTAGTAACTACGGACGACCCCAGTGTCCATGCTCCCTCTCCATAGGATGTTAAAAGCACGTGATAGGGGCTTCTTGCAGTTCTTGATGAACACTGAGTTCCACGAGTCAGGGCCTGGAGCGGAGTGCATGGGCATGTCATTTATCGCCTTTTCGAAGTCATGTAGCGTCAGGGTAATGTCTGCCAAGTTCTGTGGCACTCTCATAAAAAAATCATTTAGGTCTTCAACTTTCAATCTGGTTAGCGGCTCGCTAAAAACTGAGTCATACTGGGACTTTAGTAACTCACTCGTTTCCTTGCTGTCATCTGTGTAACCCATCCCATTTAAGTAGGGGCCCAATATTGGATGTTGTTCTCGACTTTGATTTGGCATAAGAAAAGAAATACTTTGGGTTTCTTTCAATTTCATTTAAGGCTTTTAGTTCTTCCCGCGTTAATTTCTTGATTCCTGTAAGATTCCTTTAGTTTTAATTTGATGTTTACTATTTCTCTGACCAGTGTCTCCCTACGTATTTCAGATATATTGGCCTCTTGTAGCCGTTCTGTTATTCTTTGCCTTCGCCTGTATAGGGAGCGCCTCTCTCTTTCTAATTTACATCTTCTCCTTTTCCTTAAGGGAATTTGCCTTGAGCAAACCTCAAGTGCCACAGAGTTAATTTGTTTTAGACATAGGTTAGGATCCGTGATGCTTAGGCTCTCTTCCCAGTTTATATAATTTAGGACCTGGTTTACTTGGTCCCACCTTATGTTTTTGTTATTGAAGTTGAAATTGGATTAGGCTCTCTCGCGACTGATCACATTTTGTCGATCTGGGGCCCCCCTCATACATGTCTGGACCTCTATTATGTTGTGATCTGAGTATATCGTTTTTGATATGATGACATTTCGTATCAGATCATCATTGTTAGTGAAGATGAGGTCCAGCGTATTCTCCAATCTTGTAGGCTCTATTATTTGCTGGTTTAAGGTGAATTTGGTGCAGAGATTTAAAAGCTCGTGTGTGTGCGAGTTTTCATCCAAGAAAATCTCTAAGACAGTAGGCATATTATCTAAGATACGCTACTAAGTAATGTGCCTCAATCAGCTCTCCTTGCACTATATCACTCGCTCATTTACCCATATCTCACGTATGGAATCTGTGCATGGGGATCAACAACATTAAATCACCTTAGACCACTCATAACACAGCAAAAGGCTGCAGTCAGAATGATACCAAATTCCCACTCTAGACAGCATACTCCACCAATATTCAAAAGCTTAAAACTACTCACCATAAAGAACATTCACACTTATTCTTGTGCCTACTACATACATAGAACTCTATATTCTAATATAAACCCTCCGCTCAAAATTCTCCTCACCAACTTTAATAGGACCAATGACCATAACACAAGATACAGATCACTTTTTGATGTACCCCGTGTCCACAGCAACCTATGTAAGAATTCTATGCACATAAAGGGCCCCAGAATCTGGAACTCATTACCAGGAAATGCTAAAATAACCTTGTCTGAAAATCAATATAAGACTCTTCTCAAAAACCACCTACTCACCCTAAACTAAATACTCATACTGTAAATTGCTTTCAAAATGCTCAATGTTATTTTCATTAAGATAATTTAATTTTTACTATTACCTCAATTTATAATTGTGATGTAAACCCATGTACACGAGCAAAGAAATAAAATTGTATTGTATTGTATAATTACAAAGATGGCCATTAGCATGCCTAGAATGCCTGGGCATGCTAGTGAGGTAGTTCAGAATATTTAGATTGTAAAATTAGTATTGAGAATGGTTTTGTCATGGCTTGTTGCACAGTTTCTTTTAAAGCTCTTATATTGGAGTATATCAGGCAAACTTAAAATGCACATAAATGATTTTCATATTTTGTCTGTTATCACTTAAATAAAAAATTTCACAATGAATAACTATTTTTCCCGAGCTTTAGATAACATGGTTATTATTTATAATATAAAATATTAACAGATTTCTCTCTCAGTAAAAGTGCATTGTACATGATAACTATTGTTGTTGTTGTTATTCTTATATTGCCGTATGAAGCTCCCGCTTCACACGGTGAGCGTCCGGGTTCGATTCCCGACGAAGGGGTGGAAACATTGGACGTGTTTCTTTACACCGGTTGTCTATGTTCACCCATCAGTAAAATGGGTACCTGGGTGTAAGTCGACTGGTGTGGGTCGCATCCTGGGACAAAACTGACCTAATTTGCCCGAAATGCTCAGCATGACAAGCGGCTTTCTATATATAGAAGTATGTCATTGATGTCAGCTAGGCCTGTATACCATGTACATGTACTTGTAGTAAATAAAGATATTATTATTATTATCATTATCATCATCATCATAAAGCTAAAGAAACTACATATTATAGAATAGATCGTAATCTTACAAACTAAGTGTAAATAATAAGTTCACTGTGTTATTATACCTTATTATTACATGATGTGCTTTTTTATGTGCCTAAGGACCCTTGCTAAACAAAATGTGTGCAAAAAAAAAATAAATGTAAGCTATATAAATAAAATCGAAATGAAATATGATTAAATTCAACTTGGGAGGTGAGATAGAGGTGGTTGAGGCGGCGAGGAACATTTGAATCCCGGGGAGGGTGAGTGGCGGTGTTCTGGCCTTATTTTACCAGTGTTGTGGCTTGGTTATAGTGTTTATTCCGTGTTACTAGTGGTTAATGGCGCTGTGTAGTGTGTGAGCAGCAGGAGAGTTCTGGTAGGGGTGTCGTTATTTGCGTGTGTTATCTTAAAAATTTGGTGTAGGGCATTGTGTGGCTGCTGCTGCTGGGATTGTCGTGGTCCACATGGTTAGAGAGTAAGTTTAGGCACAGGTATACATAAGTATAATTATCATACATAGTTTAAATTAACTTGGATAACCCAGAAACGTTAGTGACTTATTTCCAGTTATCATAGTGTAAATTATCTAGGATAACCCCCAAAAAGTCATTGACTTATTTCCATTGCGGTCCTTGTAATGTATTTTTATTGAAAGCCTAACTGTAGATATAGTAGAAATCAGTCATGATTATAACATTAAAAATTAAAACAGATAAGTAACTCAGGTGGCCCGTGGCCTGGTAGACAAAGCTTTCGCTTTACACGCTGAGGGTCTGTGGTTAGATTCCCGGCAAGGGTAGAAACATTGGGCGTGTTTCCTTACACTTGTCCCTGTTCACTCATCAGTAAAATGGGTACCTGGGTGTTAGTGGACTGGTGTGGGTCGCATCCTGGGACAAAACTGACCTAATTTGCCTGAAATGCTCTGCATAACAAGCGGCTTTCTATATAGTAGTATGTCATTGATGTCGGCTATGGTCTGTATACTTTGTACATGTACTTGTAGAAATAAAGATATTATTAACTGTTTGAATGCTGCTGAGGATCCTGGCTTAACCATGGGCAGGTCACCCATCACTTATTACCCCTGTACACCTAACAGTAATTGACGTTACTATGTGCAAAACAACCACAGGGGGAATTGAATGATTAGTAAGTTAGTTTATTCAGGTATACACAAATACAGTTACATAGATTATCATACATAGCAGCATATGTGTAGAAAACCTAGGATAACCCAAAAAAGTCAGTGACTTATTTTCATTGGGGTCCATTTAATACCTTAATATTATACACTGTAGGAGATATATGTCTTTATACTATCAAGAATATATACTAGGAATAAGGTAAAAAGAGTTACAGTGGTACCTCGAGTTACGATATTTTTTCGTTTGAGAATGCTGTTCAAGTGCCATTATCAAACGAATTTATCCCCATAAGGAATAATGTAAAATAGACTAGTCCTTTTACACCCCCAAAAATATACCTACAAAAGCATTTAAAAAAATAAACTTACATAAAAGGGCGATTTTGGGGACCATCGTAACTCGAGGTACCACTGTATTTACATTTACATGTATGTTAGCTAAAAAAATAAAAAAAACATTCTCCTCCCTTTCTGCCGCTACATTCATTAGGTACCTTTTGGTTCTCTTCTTGAACTGGCTGATGCTATGACTGGCTTTGACATGTGCAGGCAGTCTGTTCTATTCCTTTATTGCTGTACAATAAAAGGTGTTTGAAGCCTGGCCACTGACTGTGGGTACTACAAAGTTGTGCTCTCTCCCCCTAGTACTATGACTGCTTTGGTTCCCAGCCTTGACAAAATTAGCAGCAAGATATTCTGGACACTGAGCAATTTTATAAACTTGATTTAACTTAAGTTGTTTTACTCTCTCTTCAATATTCAGCATATACAATTGCTGTAATTCATCCTGGCCTACATGCTCCCTTGGACCCAGGTTCAGGATGAATCTTACCATTTTGTTCTGGGTGATTTGCAGCTTAATTTTCATTTTTTTTTGTCAAGGCAGAGTACCACGAAGAGCAAGCATAGTCCATATGACATTGTATAAGGGCTAGACATAGGGTTCCTCTGTAGAGGAACTTCAGTCTGGCATTCGCTTTCTTTACTACTGTTCCCTATCAATTCTCCTGACATGCATGGGTCAAAGGGGATTCCCAGATATTTTACTGAGGAAACTGAAGTGATGGATTCCCCATTACACCGGACATTAAAATTATTTACCCTTCTCAGTTTATATTTCGTGCCAAAGAGTATGACTTCTGTTTTCCCGAGGTGTAACGATAGTTTGTTGTCTATACTAACCATTTGCTGCAGGACTCCAGTTCCAGTGTTAATACATTAGCTATATCTTGTGGGTCTTTACCTGACACTTTACCTGACACAAAATGCCTAGAGCTATCATTTAACTCCCCCCTATGGTTATTTTGCATCTTGTATCGCTTGGTTGCGATTTTTGCATAGTGGTAATTTGTGTAACTTTGTGTACCTGTACCTAAATAAACTTACATGATTTAAGATTTTTAACTGGGAGGGTTAGGCACCCAGGATAACCCAAGAAAGTCAGTGTGTCATTGAGGACTTTATTTCCATTGTGGGCCTTCAATCTTGTCCACCAGGATGCAACCCACAACAGTAGATTAACTCCCAGATACCTACTTACTGCTAATAGTTGGCTCTTGTGGGTTGCATCCTGGTGAAGGACCTAAGGAGCTTAATGGAAATAAGCCACTGCTTTATTGTTTGGTAATTTAGGTTATTAGTCATCTGGGGTTCATTCAAATAGTCTTCATCCTCAAATATTGATATACAGTGGTACCTCGACTTACGATGGTCCCCAAACTCACCCTTTTATGTAAGTTTATTTTTTTAAATGCTTTTGTAAGTGTAATTTTGGGGGTCTAAAAGGACTAGTCTATTTTACAACATTTCTTAAGGAGATAAATTCGTTTGGTAATGGCACTTGAACAGCATTCTGGAATGAAAAAATATCGTAAGTCGAGGTACCACTGTATTCCTATGTATGTTTATTGCTTGGTAACAAGGACAGCAGGTGTGGGATTTGCATGTGTGGCTCGTGGCTAAAGTGGTAGTACCTATGGCTCTTTAACTTGTTAACAACTTACAAACCCTCAACAAGTAAAAATGTTGAACATGTTTCCTTGTACCTATTGCCCGTTTACCTAGTAGTACCTAGTAGTGAGTGCGACTTTGTAAATGGTCCAAGTCGGACCGAAACGTTGTCGTAAGCTCCTCTCTTCTATGTGCGGGTTATTTGTGTAGTGTACCTAGTAGTAAATATGTATTTGGGTGTTAACTGACTTGTGGATTTTTCATCCTGGGGAAGAGGACCAAAGGCCCTCAGTGGAAATGAGTCACATTGCTTGACCTTCTTGGGTTATTCTGAGTTACTAACCCTCCAATTTTAGTGAAATAAAATCATCTCTCTCTGCAACCCTCACTTCCCTTTCTTAGCCTGAACCTGGATCCTTTCAGTTGTGATATTAACATTACTACTGAGGGTTAATAGCCAGAGCCACTCTTTTCAAGAACTCTCTCAATTTTTTTTTTTAATTAAACATAAGAAAGGTAACTACACCCTTACAAACATTATTTCCTGTGCAAATTATTTTGAGGGAAATTAGCGCAAAAAAAACAAAAAAAAAAACTTATGTTTTGTTTTGAATGCTGCATCAATGTCAGTCAACAGTATAGTCAGTTCATGTCTCATCCAATCACAGCAAACATAAACCAAGGAATCCTGTTTCATATCTGTCGTTGGCAGTGTAGGTTAAGTTATGTTAGGTATTTTAGGTTGAGTTATTTTTGGTTTTAGTAGACTAGCTTACATATTTTTTTACAATTTACACAAAATAAAATGTCCATGGCAAAATCCACTTAATACCAAGAACCAGTCAGTGAAACCATATAAATCCTAGAAAACACCTCAGATTTGTTATTTTAAACCAAACACAAGGTCAGAATTTTGCTATTCTTATGTACCCAATGAAGCAGGATTTCTTTTATACTGTGCTCACTCCACACACCCATTCTCTCATATCTAGGCTAAAATTTACCGCTTACAACTTACGTGAGTGAGCTGAGCTCATGACGTAGATTTACGTGACTGACTCCTGATGTAAATGACGTTCTACATGGACAGTCAAGAGGGTTAAAAGCGGCTGTTAGTGTACAGCAGTATTCTAGCCTAAAGAGAACACGCAGCTTAAAGAGAATCATTGGCTTGGCATCCCTTGTTTTAAAGGTTGCATTACCCATTCTTTAATTTTCCTTACATACTGGATCATCAATGTGAGGAGCAGGATAGTGGGAACTCATCACCCCCTTCCACAAATCCTTTCCCCATCTCCCAGTGGAAATAAATCACTTTGACTTTTTTGGGTTTTCCTAGGTAATCTACACATGCTGCTTTGTATGATAATTCAAGTAACTGTATTTAAACTTACTTCCCCAACCCTATTCCTTCCTCCTTCCACCAATCTCCCCACTCAGCTTCTCCACTCAGCCTCTCCCCATACCTCCTCCTCTATGACATTGTATCTGTTGCCTGCCCCTAGACATGTATACTGTATGCAGTATTATAGCTTTATTTAATTAAGATCCGTACATTAATTACACAGTATTTAATAACTAAGTAACTTCCTGTATCTTCAACATCCCTATTCAATTACTCCACAAAACTGAAGATATTGAATTAGTTTGAAATAATAAGTCATACTTTTGAAAATGTATCAATTGTTAATTAGCTACCTTTCTTGTACATAAAGTTAACTGCATAAAAACTACGTACTTCATAGTCTGTCTAATTCTTTAGTCTTGAAGCATTAGGAATAGTTTGCCCGAAATGCATTGCATGCTAGTGGCTTTCTTTTGTGCCTACTAATGTTTTATTACAGTCATGCATCACTTAACGATGGGGATATGTTCTGAAATGTGTCGTTAGGCAATTTTGTTGTTCTGCAAAAATTAGTGTACTTAAACACAAACCTAGATGATATAACCTACTACTCACCTAGGCTATATGGTTTGTTTTTTTCATCATAGATTTGCTTGTAAGCAGATAATGCACCATGACCATTCCTTTGTTAATGAAAACCTTTCGGTGTTTGGGTCCATGTTTTCAAACTTTTTTTTAAGGAGCTTGTTGAGGTCTGGAAAAGCTTCTGCTAAACCTTCACTGTGAATTTTCTTTGGGATTCTTTACCTTCTCCTGCAGGGACCATAATGAACAAAACACAAGATTAACCATTTGACTGTCGGAGACCCCATTCTGAAACTCTCATTCTATGTCGCAAAATATTGGAAAAAAAAAAAAATTTTCTTATGAAATGATAGAGAATCTTTTCCCGATGGTAATGACAAGAAAAAGTACGAAATTTGATGGAAAACTTACAGAATTATGCTCTCGCAAAGTTAGCGATGTCAGCGATATATACGCATCGGCGATTTCGCCGAATTTGAGCCCTATTTTCTGCCAATTCCATTGTTACAGTCGACCAAACTCATAGCTATTTCTTTAGAACTCCATTTGTTCTATTGATTGAGTACAAGAAACCACCAATTTACCGATTTCAACTACCCAATAAAGTGGTCAGAAATTGGCAATTTTGCCAATTTCATGCAAAATAAAAAGATGTCAATTTCAAAATAGGGTCCAGAATAAACAATGCAGACATTCCTGGCACTAAAATAAGATGTTCTCTGTTCATTAGTCACGTCTTTAGGCCCCTTTTATATTACTCTTGCTTTCTATTTTGATTTTTTATTCACACAAAAAATATAAGATTTATTGTTATGCAGACTATTGCATTATTGTAAAATGGTATAAATAATATCTGTGCACTTGTGAAAGAATATTAGACTCGCCAGTTGATGTGTATTGGACGCGTGGCGTGATTTGTTTACTCTTGAACATTGGCAAAAATCTAACATTTCCGCTGCTTTGAGCTCAATTTCAAGGTCGTTTTCGTCATGAAACTAATCAAAATCATCTCTATTCCTGTAATATGTTTTCCATTCTATCAAATGAGACCATGAAAAAGAGAATATACCCATAAATACTATACGAAAATACACCTCAAAGTCGGCGTTTTAATCCAAAAACACTTGAGTTTTTTTTCTCATTATGCACTGTGTGCTGCAGGATTTTTTTTATACAGTGCACACTGACCACACAGACCCATTCTCTCATATGTGGGCCTACCAGCTTTCTCCCGCTTGATTTGAAGCCGCTAGAATTTTTGAATATATATACATCCGAAACACTGGCTCATAAGACGTATATATACGACCAAAACAGTCAAAGGGTTAAATCAAGTACCAGGGAAACTGATGCTATCGAGAGACTCGGTAAACACGAGATGCATGAGGCTGCTGTTGGCGTAACACAGCATACTGTTTTACAGTAAATTTTTTTATAAGTAGGAGTACACTCTAGAATAACGATAAAAAGTACAATACAGCAGGTCCTCGAATAATATCGTTTTGTTATAATGTTGATGAGAAAAAATCTAATGAATTCAAATTATCGGAAAATAAAAATTTGTTAAGTACTATATGATAATCATACAAATGCATGACAATAAATGATTCGGTATGATAGCGCTCAGCGAGTCCACCTTATTTGTTATTGTTTGTTTTTTAACTGCCTGATGGTAGGAGGTGCTTCTTACAATTTTCACTTTGCAAACATTTATTTCTTGATTTAACCCTGTTGCAATGAGTGCATTGATGTCTGTGGCCACAAAAAGGTGCCACAAAAAACAGAGCAGTGTGACATTAGAAACAAGACTAGAAGTTTTAAAGAGGTTTGACGATGGACAGCGAGGTGTGGTTTCGTTACACGTCATTTCGCTTAAAGTTGCAGTTTCCAAGAACCTATCGACAGTGTTAAGTGAGGACTTACTGTATAGTAAATACGTACATAAACAGTAACAGTTGTTTATTATCATTATCAAGTATTATGTACTGTATACATAACTGTATGTGCTATACTACTTTTATGACTGGCAGTGCAGTAGGTTTGCTAACACCGTTGTATATGTAGTCAGTCGTTGACCAAAACGTCATTATGTGGTGCATGACTGCACATGTAAACTACATTATTTTGTGCTGCATAAAGAAATAAATTTTTTATTTGTACTAGTACAGTGGACCCTCGGTTTTAGTTCACCTCCAAACTCAAACAATTATGTAAATGTATTTTTGTAAGAGCTTTTGTAAGTGTATTTTTGGGGTTCTGAAACGACTAATCTAATTTACATTTGTCTTTATGGGAACAAATTTGTTTGGTAATGGCACTCAAACAGCATTCTGGAAAGAATTCTCAACGAAAACCGAGGGTCCACTGTATAGTGAATGTAAAATATTAAATATTCTTAGTTAAAAAAATGGAATTGATATAGAATATTATAACTCAGGAATGCATCTCCAATTTCAACTTGGGTATCATCGGGAAAGTTGGCTCCAAGTTGCAAAAAGTTGATTTGCGAACAATTTTCAGGGACACAGTAATGTCAAGGGGAGGGGAGACCTACTGTAACTCTGCGCTGCATAATTTTAGTATGTGTGCATCTTCCTGCCACTGCTTCAGATTCAGCAAGAATAAGATACGTACTGTACTGAACACCTTAAAGACTGAGGGCCTGATTATCTCATCTTCCACACTTCTGTATACAGCCTCTCTTCACTTAACGATTAAGTTCCATTCCTAAGACTGTCGGTAAACAAATTTGTCACTAAGTAAGGAGCATGCTAGTATAATTGTAATGGGTTTGTGTCAACCATCTTTTATATTGTTTTAATGTCACATTTACACCATTTATAGCATTTCTAGTATATGTACTGTATTTTTAAATGTTTATACAGTAGTGTACTGAATATTTTAATAAACAGAATAGAGGAAATCAGCTCTAATATACATTATTTAGGTATACATACTGGTCAGAGAGCCCATTGTAAGTATGAGTCGTCGGTAAACGGGTACGTATCTAAGTGAGGAGAGGCTGTATAATGTCTTTATTGAATGGAAGAAGCCACTAGTTGGCAGTCTTCTTAATAGATGTACTCAGATGTGTGTTTAATAAACTGTTAGTACTGTATATTATTAATGTAATAATAGTATTATTCATTACACAAGTTTTTCATGGAAAATAAATATGTATTATTCTTATTTGGTATTTCACTTTTATAGTTTGATAGCAAATACTGAATTAAGATACAGAATACCAAATTTATTTTTTATGATGCTTTGTCAAGTTGTGTTTTCTTAGGTTAAGATGAACATTTAAATAAAAAAATCTTCCCATTTTCTTTGTATATACAGTGGTCCCGAGTAACGAACACCCCGGAAATCGTACAATTATGTAAGTATAATATTGTAAGTGCTTGTGGAAGTGTATTTTTGGGGGCCTGAAATAGACTAACCTACGTGACATTATTCCTTAAGGGAGTAAATTCTTTCGATAATGGCACTTGAGCAGGCTTCTGGGATGAAGTTTTTTCGTTACTCGGGGGACCACTGTACAGTGGTCCCTGTACAGTGGTCCCACTGTACCGAGGGACCACTGTACAGTGGTCCCTCGGTTTTCCAAAAATTTGTTCCAGAATGCTGCTCAAGTGCCATTATCGAACGAATTTACTTCCTTAAGAAATGTCACGTAGGTTAGTCTATTTCAGACCCACAAAAATACACTTGCAACAGCACTTACGAAAATACACTTACATAAATGTTCGAATTTGGAGATGCACGAAAACCGAGGGACCACTGTACATGTATTGTACAGTACATTGTCAATTTTGCCACTTTTTAATTTTCTTGATTACATCATAATACGTACTATTTTAAACAAGTTACGATGATTTCTTATGGTTTTATTCCAGGCATTTGTGGGCCATGAGGAATCATTATTTCAAGTCTTACCGTGATGGCAGATGTGCAGAATTTATACAATGCAGATAGTAAAAAGAAGAATATTGAGCATATCAGAAGCCTTAAGTTTGCTGGCAGAGTTTGCCTTGCTGTTGATACAATAAATCCAATTTCTTCTGCAACCTCTCATTCCTTAGAGATAAGAGAATTAGATCATGAGGCCCAAATTACAAAAATTCAAGAATCTGATGAGGAAAATTCTTCGTCACCAGTTCTTGGAAGTCGTTCCAAAAATAACAATGTAAGAGGAGCATCTAACAGATTCATACATCCGAAGCATTCCAAAGCTGTCATTGCTCCTGCAGCTTCTTTTATAAATCAGGCCCTGGAAATCTCCCAAAATAATGTTGCTAAAGGCTTGCAAACCTCGCCAGTCTTAAGGCGTGATAGAATAAGTAGATTCTCTAAATCTGTCACTCTGACTTCCCCACCATGGAAGAAACACCAAGTGGACAAAAGCAGAGTGAGTAAACATGCTGTTTCTTCTTGCAATAATCGGGCAGATAGTCCAACTTTGTTTATAAATCAAGATGACTCTTTTCTGGAAAATATTGATTTTGACAAAATAGACACTATTTGCTCAGTGGAATCTACTCCAAAAAGAAAAGTAGCAACATTAGGAACCAAGAGGCCTCTAATATTAAACTTAACCAATAGTTCTCGTGACTATAATCTCCGCAAGACACCACGGAGGAATGCCTTGCTGAAAACTTCGACTGTAACTGAAAGAAAAGAAAATGAAAGAATCGATAAAAATCGGCAAGTAAGTAGGGTAGACTCTAATTCTGTCATGCATAACAATTTTTATCCAAGTAAACGCACTTATGTTAATAGTCGCAAGAGACTTTATGAAACACAGTCCAGCAAAGGTAGTGTTATGCCAGAAAGTAGTTTTAGTAGCAATTGTGTTGGTCAAAATTCAAGGGTATCCAGTAGTAGTTTGATTAGCAGTATTGGAAAAAAAAGCCTATGCATGAGCCCGCAGCATCCTGGTAGATCTTCCCCAGACATATTTGATGATGCTCTTGATTTATCTAATGGCAGACTTTCCGAATCTTTTGATGCTGAGCTGTGCCAAATTGAGGATGGATTTTTCAAGAAGTGTTCTAACAACTTTTCAAAAAATGGGAATAGTTTTATTACTGAACATAAAAAGGGACCCACACACACTACACACCAGGAGGTAGAGTCTAAATCACAAGATTCTGAATTGAGCTTCTCCAGTACTTTGGAATCTCAGCCTTTAATTGGTAGATTCCAAAGCAGATTGAAAGCCTTGACTTCATCGCAACCATCAGGTTAGTACAGTACTACACCTGTTGTGACATTTCTCCTGATGTTATGAGCATTTATTATTTATGGTAGTAGTAGTATTGGAACTTCTTGAGAAATACCTTGTATGTTTAAAAAATAAGCCTCCAACCTAGAATTAAAGATTTAGTTCACAGTGCAATATGATGGAGCACTATTTGATAAGGTTACAAAAATACAATTTTTGTTTGGATTTTTAACCCTTTGACTGTCGGAGGCCCCATTCCGAAACTGTCATTCTATGTCGCAAAATTTTGGGGAAAAAAATTATTTTTCTTATGAAATGATAGAGAATCTTCTCCCGATGGTAATGACACCAAAAGTATGAAATTTGATGGAAAACTTACGGAATTACGCTCTCGCAAAGTTAGCGATATATACGCATCGGCGATTTCGCGATTTGAGCCCTATTTTCGGCCAATTCCAATGGTACAGTCGACCAAACTCATAGCTATTTCTTTAGAACTCCATTTGTTCTATCGATTGAGTACGTACAAGAAATCACCAATTTACCGATTTCAACTACCCAATAAAGTGGCCAGAAAGTGGCAATTTCGCCAATTTCATGCAAAATAAAAAATGTCAATTTCAAAATAGGGTCCAGAATAAACAATGCAGACATTTCTGGCACTAAAATAAGATATTATCTGTTCATTAGTCACGTCTTTAGGCCCCTCTTATATTACTCTTGCTTTCTATTTTGATTTTTTATTCACAAAAAATTGAAGATTTATTGTTATGCAGACTATTGCATTATTGTAAAAATGGTATAAATAATATCTGTGCATTTGTGAAAGAATATTAGACTCGCCAGTTGATGTGTATTGGACGCGTGGCGTGATTTGTTTACTTTTGAACATTGGCAAAAATCGAACATTTCCGCTACTTTGAGCTCAATTTCAAGATCGTTTTCATCATGAAACTAATCAAAATCTTCTCTATTCCTGTAATATGTTTTCCATTCAATCAAATGAGACCACGAAAAAGAGAATACAACCGTAAATACTATACGAAAATACACCTCAAAGTCGGCGTTTTAATCCAAAAACAGTTTTTTTTCTCATGCACTGCGTGCTGCAGGATTTTTTATACTGCGCACATTGACCACACAGACCCATTCTCTCATATGTGGACCTACCAGCTTTCTCCCATTTGATTTGAAGCCGCTAGAATTTATGAGTATATAGTCTGAAACACTGGCTCGTAAGACGTATATACACGACCGAAACAGTCAAAGGGTTAATATCATAGGGTTCACCCTAAGATAAACTAAGCGTGAGTATAACATGGCTTTGTAATCAGGCATAATCATTATTTTTCACTTACAACTAATAATTTTACTTTTTTCTGTATTTTTTAATTGTGGTGTAAAATCACTAATTTTGGTAATGACGCAGTTCATCGCCTCTGTTATTTTTTTTAGGTTGGCTTATGTCTTCTTCCACTGTGCTTTATTCCTTACCCCGCAGAAGGCAGCATGCTGATAATTATTGCTACTGTCACCTGATTGCACTCAACTATTACCCTGGGATTCACTGAATGTGAAGTCACCATGGAAACCGTTGATGGAAACTTGTAAAATTTAATGTGATGCTGTAATAAGCTGAAGTGAACGTGGTACAGTAATGTGATTGGCCAGTGACGAATGTATTACTGCAGGGAGTGGATGAGACAAACATGATATTTCCTGAGTAGGATTCACTACCCACAGTGATTGGTCAGGTGTCCCATAGCTCAATTGCTAGTGCACTCAGTTCACACACTGGGGACTGGGGGTCAATTCCTGGTACGGCTGGAAACATTAGGATGTCCATGTCCATATTCGCTATTGGTAAAATAGGTACCTGGGTGTTAGATGACTGATGTGGGTCACATCCTGGGACAAAATTGACCTAATATGCCCGAAATGCTCTGTGTAAAGGGGGCTTTCTATATAGCAGTATGTCATTGATTTTTTTGTCAGCTAGGCCTTGTACCTTGTACATGTGTACTTGTAGAAATAAAGATATTACATTATTATTATTATTAATAAGTGGCTCTCTGCATAAGTGGTACCTTATACAGACATCTGGTTCTTTAGGCAACTCATAACTTTGATTGTGACATGGCAGGATTTACTTTTTACAATGGCAAATGAACATGTTTATTCTATAAGTAGATATCTGCACACTGTCTCAGAAGGAAGCTTTAGTTTTATGAATAAGAAAACAAATACGTGTCAGAAGTGTTGCTTAAAACTCTCGGGGTACCTTAAATTTTAATTAAAAATGTATATACAATCAAAGAAGAAAACCTTGAAGTTAGGATGTTTGAATGTATGTGGGTGTAGTATGGGTGAGAAGGAATTGATTGTGAATGCTATAAATGAAAAGAAGCTGGATAAATAAATAAGATTTACAATAATGAAATAATGATTCCTCATGGCCCACAAATGCCTGGAATAAAACCATAAGAAATTATCCTAACTTGTTTAAAATAGTACGTATTATGATGTAATCAAGAAAATTAAAAACTGGCAAAATTGACAATGTACTGTACAATACATGTACAGTGGTCCCTCGGTTTTCGTGCATCTCCAAACTCGAACATTTATGTAAGTGTATTTTCGTAAGTGCTGTTGCAAGTGTATTTTTGGGGGTCTGAAATAGACTAACCTACGTGACATTATTTCTTAAGGAAGTAAATTCGTTCGGTAATGGCACTTGAGCAGCATTCTGGAACGAATTTTCGGCGAAAACCGAGGGACCACTGTATAGGGCATAATAGTGGCAGTTTGTTAGACTGTGAATTAGTAGATAAAAGGTTAATAGGTAGACTTCAGAATGTTGAAGTGTTTAGAAGGGTGATGGATATATCAGGTCATTATTTAGAGGCGGCTACAGAGAATAAGGGCTAGATGGGATACAAGGTGAATGTCAGCAGTGGGTAAGAGAAGTGAAAGTTGTTAAATTGTTGAAAGAGGTAATAAGGGTAAAATTTAAGCACCTATTAGGAGAAAGGTGGGCTAGAAAGAGTACAGAAAATAGTGTTACAGTATACAGTGTACGTTGTTGATTTAATAGCATATAAATTCAAAAGCACACAATACCGTACATTTTCTTTATACGTATACAGTGGAACCTCTGTACTTGAACAATTCAGTATTTGAACACTTTGTTTGGTAAACAAATCGTTCGGTAGTTTACCGTTTACTCGGCACTCGACCAAACACGACCTGCCAGAACTTCACTGTAAACTATTTTGTGTTTCTTCACATTTTCGTGTTTTTTTATATTTGTATAAATAAGTCACCATAGGGCCTAAGAGGATTAGTGATAACAGCCAGCCAAAAAGAAAATAGTTTAGGAAAATTGTTCTGTACTCAAATAGATTGGCGCTCGAACCTTCTTCTGGAACCAATTAGTTTGAGTGCCAAGGTTCCACTGTATAGTCTGTGGTGCTGTAGGAGTGTTACATTGAGTAGTGATTTCAGACTTGATTTAATTTTAGCATTGGTTTAAATCTTGACATAGTATTAAGCAGAGGAAGTTATGAATAATGTAGATTACAGCAGCATATACCCATTTCAGTTGACAATTGATAGTCTATTTTAATGTTAGAATTAGATACTCTACCAGGGTTAAGATTTTAGTTGTAAAAACATTTGTGTTAAATATACTGTATGTAAAATGTCTTGATTCCATTGGGAGATAAAGTGGAACCTTGAGTTTCGTCCATAATTCGATCCAGGAGGCTGTTTAAGTGCTGTTACCGAACGAATTTGTTCCCATAAGGAATATTGTAAATTAGATTAGCCCATTTTAGACCCCCAAAAATACACTTACAAAAGCACTTACAGTAATACACTTACATAATTGTTCGAGTTGGGAGGTGGCTGAAACTCTGGGTACCACTGTATTTTATATAGGATACTGGTAATACATTTAGCTATCATAATACAGTGGTACCCCGGATTTCGTACAGCTCCCAACTCGAACAATTATGTAAGTGTATTTTTGTAAGTGTATTTTTGGGGGGTCTGAAACGGACTAATCTAATTTACATTAGTCCTTATGGAACAAATTTGTTTGGTAACAACACTCAAACAGCCTTCTGGAACAAATTATTGACGAAATCCGGGGTACCACTGTGTACAGTATTTATTAGGTATTGAAAGATTTTTTTTTTTAATACAGTAGAAAATCAAGTTAGCCAAGGAAGAGGTAGTCAAATTATTAATAATATAACTTGAAGGATGTGAAGAAATGGAGCTACCCATTTCTTGGATTAAACTTGATTACCTCCCAGTCACTGTATGAATCCAATGAGTTTAGTGCTTCCCAATGAACTTAATAATAATGGTACATTTAAACTTCAGCTCCCTTGAAGTTGGATTGTGAGCGTCGAGCAGAGGCTGTAGCTACAGCACTTGAGGATGCTGCCAGAATACACAAGTTAGGTGAAGACTTCCAGCTTGGACCATTTTTTGGCTTACCATCCAAGGTAGCTGAAGTTCTCAAATTGCACCATGGCATATCAGAGCTCTATGGTAAGCTTTTACTAAACCATAGCTTCCTGTATTCATATGTTATTTTGCTCATACTTGAGCAACACTGCAAATTTCAAAAATTCACTTATCTTCACTGTTATAATACATTTACAAATCTGTTGGATACTCTAGTTTCTACCACTGAAAACCCTCTTCACACCCTCCCTCCAATCCTTCTTAGGATGTCCCTTATACCACTTTCCATCCACCCAAGATTTATACATCATCTTGGCCAACCTATCTTCCTCCATCTTTTCTAAGTAATCAAACCATTTTTCATTTTCTTACTCCTTATTCTCTGAATAATATTTACACTGCACATTGATCTTGAACATGACATGCACTGCCTTGAGCCTTATTCTCTCTGCAGCATTTAAAGATAATGCCTCGCACCCATTCCAAAGTATTAGTACATTGGAACCTCGGTTTTCGTTTGCCCTAGTTTTCGACGACTTTTCCGTCAAAATTTTGTCCCAGTTTGCGTTCATCACCTCGGTTTTCGTCGGTCTGCCTGCCCACACCCACACAAAGCATCCCACGCGTTCTGAGTCAGTCTGGCTTTGTTTCTCATAGTGAGCATTACCCTGCACATTCATCCAAAACATTTTGTAATAATCCATTGTTTTTTGTGCTTGTTTATTGAGTGCAATTGCTAAATAAACCACCATGGGGCCGAAGAAAGTTCCAAGAAGGCGAGAAACACGATAGAACTCAAGAGGAGGAGGAAGAGAGAGGGAAGAATGTGCCTTCTTCAGTGATTAAGGACATGTGTGCAAAGTGGAGTGAGTTGCAAAGTTTTGTGGAGAAATATCACTAACAAAGCTGTTGCAAGCAGTGTCTGCAACACGTTCAGTGACAATGCTTTGTCCCATTTTAGGCAAATCTTAGAGATGCCAGAAACAAACCTCTCTGGACAGATTTTTTGTGCGACAGGGGTCCAGTGCCAGTAAAAGACAAAGAAGGGAAGTAACCCCAGATAGGGACTTGATACCTGAAGTCGAACACAGAAACAAGGGGACACAACTGGAAGCTGAAGACTCAGATGAGTCAAAGGGATGTTAGGAAGCATTTCTTCAGCCACAGAGTAGTCAGGAAGTGGAATAGTCTAGAGAAAGATATAGTGGAGGCAGGAACCATACATAGTTTTAAGACGAGGTATGATAAAGCTCATGGAGCAGAGAGAGCAGAGACCCAGTAGCGGACAGCGAAGAGGCGGGGCCAGGAGCTGAGTCTCGACCCCTGCAACCACAATTAGGTGAGTACACACAGGAATGGATGGAATGGGTGAAAGGAACAATTCAGTCAATAACATTTCCTCTGTTCATCAGTCATGTCTCCAGGCCTCTTCTATATTACGCTTGCTTTCCATTTTGAATTTTTATTCACACAAAAAACAGAATATTTACTGTTATGCAGACTACTGCATTATTGTAATCCTTATGGAGGGGGATTCCCCTTCCAACCAATAACCGCTCCTCCTCCCTTTCCCCTCCTCGCGTCTTCCATACGCCAAAAAGAGTCTTCAATAAAGGTAAAAGTGATATTAAATGTTCATTTATCCATTTCATTAGTCCTTTATATTTATTTCTCAGTTTTTTATATGTAAAACTAGTTATTCTCTATTAAATGTATTTTTGTTAATACTTTTGAGTGTCTGGAACTGATTAATTGGATTTACATTATTTCTTATGGGAAATATTGCTTCAGTTTTCGTTTAATTCGGTTTTCATCAGACTTTCTGGAACGAATTAATGACAAAACTCACTCTCATTCCAGAATGCTGTTCAAGTGCTGTTACCAAACGAATTTATTCCCATAAGGAATGATGTAATTAGATTGGTCCATTTCAGACCCCCAAAAATACTTATAAAAGCACTTACAATAATAAACTTACATAAAAGGGTGAGTTTTGGAGTGTTCGAATAGCGAGGGTCCACTGTACTTTACCCTTATTTGCATATACAATGGTACCTTGACTTACGAGCAGCTCCCAACTCGAACAATTATGTAAGTGTATTTCTGTAAGTGCTTTTGTAAGTGTAATTTTGGGGGTCTGAAACACATTAATCTAATTTACATTATTCCTTATGGGAACAAATTCGTTTGGTATCGGCACTCAAACAGCCTTCTGAAACGAATTAAGCTCTTAACTCGAGGTACCAATGTACACTATTGTTAAATTTTTTTCCACACAAATTTCCAGTTTTCTTTTATACCTACTAGATCATAAGAGCATAAAAACGGTGGAAAACTGCAGTAGGCTTACTTGTCCATGGTAGGCAAGTCCAACTCACCCAATCACAACCACTTGTGTATCTGTCCAACCTATATTTATAGCTACCTGGAGGGTGTTCCAGGGGTCAATGCCCCAGCTGCCCAGTCCTTGACCAGACCTCTCAGTGGATCAGATCCTGATTGACCAGTCTGTTACTGTTGGCTGCATGTAGTCCAACTTATGAACCATAGCCTGGCTGATCAGGTACTGACTTCAGGCATCTGTCCAGCTCCCTCTTGAAGGCAGCCAGGGGTCTATTGGTAATTTCCCTTATGCCTGGTGGGAGGCTGTTGAACAGTCTTGGGCCCTGGACACTTACTGTGTTTTCTCTTAGTGAACTAATGGTGCCCCTACTTTTCACAGGGATGTATGTTGCACCGTCTGCCCAGTCTTTTTTGTAGGGAGTGATTTCTGTGTCCAGATTTGGGACCAGTCCCTCTAGGATTTTCTAGGTATAGATTATGATGCATCTCTCTCGCCTGTGCTCCAGTAAATACAGGTCAAGAGACTCCAAGTGTTCCCAGTAATTACGGAACTTATATGTGCAGTAAAGGTTCTCTGAACATTATCTAGATCTGCAGTTTCACCTGCTTTGAAAAGAGCTGTTAGTGTACAGCAGTATTCTAGCCTAGAGAGAACCAGTGATTTGAAAAGGATCATGTAATTAGTTCTAGCTATTATTTCCTCTAGTTTTCCATAACAGAGCAGTTGAAATTAGTCCTCATTGAACATCATAATGTTTTCTGTTGCCCCTTGAAAAACTTGGTTTATATCTTCTTGGAGATTTACCGTGTCCTCAATGGATGATAGTCTAGTTCAGATTCTAGTATCGTCTGCTAAGGATGACACAGTGCTATGGTTTACACCTCTTCTGATATGAGAATGAGGAACAAGATGGGGGAAAATACTGTGCCTTGTGGAACAGAGCTCTTCTATGTGGCAGCCTCTGACTTAACTCTATTTACCACTACTCTTTGTGTTCGATTGGTTATAAAGTTGAACATCCATCTGCCCACTTTGCCAGTTTTCTTTAGCACGCATTTTGTGCATTATTGCACCAGTATCGTACTTGTCAAAGGCTTTTGCTTAATGCTACTTTGGGAGTTTGTTCCACAACTCTGTTGCCAAACCACTACTTTTTCTATCACTTTTAAATCTAAACATGTCCAACTTCAATTCATTGCTGCAAATCCTGTCCTGATTACTTTCAGCAAGTTATTTAGATCCCCTTTATTTCTTTTTCCAGTTTCCCATTTATACCCTCCTAATTCTACACCTTTCCAGAGTGCAAATTCATTGTCTTCATCCTGTCAATGTAGGAAAAGTTTGATTTAGGAGCTCAATTTTGTCATCCTCTGAATGTTTTCCAGCATATTTATGACCAGTCTGTGATATGGAGACCAGATTTGAGCAGTATTATGTAAAGATAATACTGCTTGAATAATAACCTTATGACTTTTATTATTTATACTTCTTTATGAAGCCAAAAATTCTTTGTCATTGAGAATACGTACTTGCACACTGTTATTTTTGGCTTTAGATTTCTCCATTTTTTACATTAAATTTGAATAAGATCTACTTATTTAGTTTATAAGAGCCATAGTAATTTTCTTTTTCTAGAATTAAAAACTTGCGTTTGTTCATATTAAACTGCATATGCCACTTCAATAAGCTATTCAGATAGGTAGACAATGGTAAAAGCCAACAAGTGGGAATAGACACTGGTAGCAGAGGATCTTTTTAATATAAAATTTCACCCAAGGCTGGGCTTTCTGAAGTACACAGGAATGAGCAAATGCACCACCTTGTAAGGCAGATGAGTACTCAGAAGGCCCAGTCACACATAAGATCATTCAATTATAAGGTCACCTGGTGAGATCAGGCATTGTTAGGAGCAGGGGGTGGGGTTAGGGTGACAAGTTTGTTTATTATATAAATTGTGGACAGTGTGGGCAATAGGTCCAGCCACCAAGTAAATTCCACTATTCTGCTTGATAATTTTGGTGAGATGGATCACTGCTGTACAGATAGTTCTGGGTTTAGGGCTTCTGGTGATTTATTTGATAATTTTGGTGGTAATTACTGCTATGTCCATGTTGTTTTTTGAAGAATTGATGTGATGGTGATGGCAGTCTGCCCAGTGGAGGGAAGCAGTTGTCTGAAGATGTTAATATCATCTTTGGGTGTGTTGTGTATGAGGAAGGCTTTCTGTTTGCAAGAGTGGACAGTGTGTGTGTTAGAAATTTTAACTAGAGAATTCGTAGTGTGGAAATTAGGAGGAGGTGTGGAGTTGCAAAAAGTATTATTCAGAGGGCTGAAGAGGGTTTATTGAGGTGGTTTGGTTATTTAGAAAGGATGGAGCAAAATTGAATGACTTGGAGGGTGTATAAATCTGTAGTAGAGGTAGGGGTCATCCTAAGAAAGGATGGAGGGAGGGGGTAAAAGAGGTTGTGTGTAAGGGGCCTGGACATGCAGCAGGCATGTGTGAGCGTATTAGATAAGAGTGAATGGAGATGAATGGTTTTTGGGATCTGATGAGCTGTTGGAGTGTGAGTAGGGTAATATTTTGTGAAGAGGTTCAGGGAAACTGGTTAGCCAGACTTGAGTCCTGGAGATAGGAAGTACAATGCCTTCACTTTAAAGGAGAGGGTTTGGGATATTGGCTGTTTGGGGTGACATCTAAACTGTCATATCTGAGCACCTCTGCTAAGACAGTGATTGTGTGAATGATGGCGATAAGTCACTTTGTGACTTTTCTGCTATGTATGATAAATCTGTGTAACTGTATTTGTGTATACCTGAATAAGCTTACTTACCCGCCTTGGTGGGAGACTGCCGATGTGCTAAAAAAAAAATATTCATCACTGCAAATGCTTAGAGGAAGGAACCTCTGATAACTTCCCTCTTGGTTTTGAGGTCATGGTGAGAAGTAGCATATTAAGTCATTGGTGGGTTTTCTGTATACCTTGCATTTAACCATTTCATTGGGGACCCCTGAAATTGGGTGTTGACAGTATTGGGATTAAAAAGAAAATTCTTTTGAAATGGTAAAGAATGTCTTTCTGAAGACAATGATCAAAAATACAAAATTTGATGGAAAACTTACGGAATTAGGCAAGAACAAAGTTGGAGGTCTTGGTGTAGTTTAAGCTTGTGAGATTTTGCCCACTTTGAGTCCTATTTCAAGTAAATTTATCAAATTCCTAGCTATTTTGCTAGTACCTTCTGTTTTATTGACTGAGCACAAGAAACTGCCCATTCAACTATCAGAACTTTCCTACAAAGTGCGCAGAAGTCAGTAATTTAGCCAGTTTTACACAAAATTCAACGAATTCCAATTTAAAAACAAAAACTAAAATAAACACTGTATTCTAGTAACTAACGGAGGAGTAGCAATAATGTTGAAGGATAAGTTATGGTAGGAAAACAGGGAATATAAATGTATCAATTCAAGGATTATGTGGTGTAAAATAAGGGTTGGATGTGAAAATTGGGTTATAATAAGTGTTTATGCACCTGGAGAAGAGAGAAGTGTAGAGGAGAGAGAGAGAGAGAGATTGATATTGGGAAATGTTGAGTGTGTGTGTGTGGGGGGGGGGGAGTTTTGAACCAAGTGAGAGAGTACTTGTGGTTGGGGATCTCAATGCTAAAGTGGATAAAAATGTTGCAGAGGGAGTAGTAGGTAAATTTGGGTGCCAGGGGTAAATGAAAATGGGGAGCATTTAATTGAGCTATGTGTAGAAAGAGGTTTGGTAATAAGTAATACATATTTTATGAAAGAGGATAAATAAGTATACAAGGTAGGATATAGCATGTAATGAAAGTAGTTTGTTAGATTATGTATTGGTGGATAAAAGGTTGATGGGTAGGCCTCAGGATGTACATGTTTATAGAGGGGCAACGGATATATCGGATCATTATTTAGTTGTAGCTACAGTTAGATTAAGAGGTAGATGGGACATAAGGAAAATGGTAACAGCAAGCAAGAGAGAGGTGAAAGTGTATAAACTAAGGGAGGAGAAAGTTAGGGTGAGATATAAGTAACTATTGGCAGAAAGGTGGGTAAATGCAAGTACGAATAGTGGGGGATGTTGAGAGGGTTGGGATAGGTTTAAAATGCAGTAGTATTAGAATATGGGGCAGAAGTTTGTGGCTATAGGAGGGTGGGTGCAGGAGGAAAGAAGAGTGATTGGTGGAATGGTGAAGTAAAGGGTGTGATAAGAGAAAAAGGTAGCTTACGAGAGGTTTTTAAAAAAAACAGAAGTGTTGTAAGAAGAGCAGAGTATATGGAGAGTAAAAGAAAGGTGAAGAGAGTGGTGAGAGAATGGAAAAGGAGAGCAGATGAAAGAGTGGGAGAGGCACTGTCAAGAAATTTTGCTGAAAATAAGAAAGTTTTGGAGTGAGATAAACAAGTTAAGAAAGCCTAGGGAATGAATGGATTTGTCAGTTGAAAACAGAGTAGGGGAGTTAGTACATGGGGAGCTGGAGGTATTGGGTAGATGGCGGGAATATTTTGAGGAACTTTTAAATGTCGATGAAAGGGAGGCGGTAATTTCATGCACTGGTCAGGGAGGTATAACATCTTTTAGGAGTGAAGAAGAGCAGGATGTAAGTGTGGGGAAGGTGCGTGAGGCATTACGTAGAATGAAAGGGGGTAAAGCAGTAGGAACTGACGGGATCATGACAGAAATGTTAAAAGCAGGGGGAGATATTGTGTTGGAGTGGTTGGTATCTTTGTTTAATAAATATATGAAAGAGGGGAAGGTACCTAGGGATTGGCAGAGAGCATGTATAGTTCCTTTATATAAAGGGAAGGGTGACAAAAGAGATTGTAAAAATTATAGGGGAATAAGGTATACCAGGTAAAGTGTACGGTAGGGTTATTATTGAAAGAATTAGAGGTAAGACAGAGTAGGATTGCAGATGAGCAAGGTTGTTTTAGTGGGTAGGGGATGTGTAGATCAAGTGTTTAAGTTGAAGCATATATGTGAACAGTATTTAGATAAAGGTAGGGAAATTTTCATTGCTTTTATGGATTTAGAAAAAAGCATATGATAGTGGATAGGTTAGCAATGTGGCAGATGTTGCAAGTGTATGGAATAGGTAGTAAGTTACTGAATGCTGTTAAGAGTTTTTATGAGGATAGTGAGGCTCAGGTTAGGGTGTGTAGGATAGAGGGTAAAAGTAGGTAAAAGTAGGTCTTAGATAGGGATGTGTGATGTCACCATGGTTGTTTAATATATTTATAGATGGGATTGTTAAAGAAGTAAATGTTAGGGTGTTGGGGAGAGGAGTGGGATTAAATTATGGGGAATCAAGTACATACAAAATGGGAGTTGACAGTTACTTTTTGCTAATGATACTGTATTTTTGGGAGATTCTAAAGAAAAGTTGCAAAGGTTAGTGGACGAGTTTGGGAGGATGTGTAAAGGTAAAAAGTTGAAAGTGAACAAAGATAAGAGTAAGGTGATGAGCGTATCAAACGATTTAGATAAGGAAAAATTGGATATCACATTGGAGAGAGGGAGTATGGAAGAAGTGAATGTTTTCAGATACAGTCATCCCTCGTGTTTCGGTGATTCCGTATATCGGTGAATTAGTGTTTCGAGTGCTTTTTTCGGTCAATGTTTCCCTTGTGTAGAGGCCATTCCCTCGTGTAGCGGTCCGTACCAGACCTTTCCGCCTGCCCACTCTTGTGCGCCTCGCCGCGCAGGACGCCAGTACAGTCATCCCTTGGTTTTCAATTGTCTCAGTTTTCACCGATTTTGGTTTTCAATCACTTTTTTCATGGAAAAATTGTCTCAGTTTTCACCGATTGTCTCAGTTTTCACTGATGGTACGGAACCTGTCCACCAGTGCCCCGCACATACAAAGCCCGCTAGACCGCCACCCACGCACATTGTCACGCAGTATAGCATTGTTTATGCTTGAGTGAACATCATCCCAGGAGTTCATACAAAACATTTATTAACAATTCATTGTTTTTGGCCCTTGATTATTGTGTGTGACTACTAAATAAGCTACCATGGGCCCAAAGAAAGCTCCTAGTGCCAGTCCTTTGGTAAAGAAAGTGAGAAACATGATGGAGTTTAAGAGTGTAGCAGGCATGCAGGGAGTGTAGCAGGCATGCAGGGAGTGTAGCAGGCATGCAGGGAGTGTAGCATGTATGCAGGGAGTGTAGCATGTATGCAGGGAGTGTAGCAGGTATGCAGGGAGGTAGCAGGCAGGGAGGGAGGGAGTGTAGCAGGCAGGCAGGAGGAGGTAGCAGCAGGAGGGAGTGCAGGCAGGGGGAGTGTAGCAGGCAGGCAGGGAGGAGGTAGCAGGCAGGGAGTGAGTGTAGCAGGCATACAGGGAAGTGACCCCGGATAAGGACTTGGTACCTAAATTCCTTATGAAAGGGATTCCCTTCCAAAAAATAGGGTCTCTCTCCTCTCCCTCCTCCTCTCTTCCATCCAGCAACATCAGTCTTCAATAAAGGTAAGTGCCACATAGAGTTCATTCATTTGTGCATGTAAATCTATCTTTAAGGCCCCCAATTTTTTTTTTTCCAAACTTCTGGGTTTCTGGAACTGATTAATTGAATTTCCATTATTTCTTATGGGGAAAATAGTTTTGGTTTTCACTGATTTTGGTTTTAGCTGATCCATCTGGAACGGATTAAAATTGAAAACCAAGGGATGACTGTATAGCGTTGTTTACCATTGAGAGAACATTACCCAGCGCGCTCTTTCAAACATTTCACAATAAATTTATTGTGTTTATTGCTGGTTTAGTGATTGTCACTGTGAAATAATCACCATGGGTCCAAAGAAGCTTCACAAGTCGATAAAGTGTAGCATTAACAGTGTAGCAATGGAAATAAGTCACTGTCTGACTTTTGGGTTATCCTAGGTTTTCTACACATATGCTGCTATGAATAATTGGATTTGTGTATACCTGAATAAACTTACTTAAGTAAGTTAAGCGATTAATCGATAGAAAATGACAAGAAACTTAACTCCTACAATGTTGGTTGAGGATTATAGGGACACTGAAAAGAGCGCTGCCCTCTGCCACCATCTCCTCCAAGGTTAGTGTAAGTATTTCTTATTTATAAATTATGCACATTGATTGTGTGAATAGTGTTGGTGGCTTTCTGTTCATTTGTCCATTATAATTAGTGCTTTATATTTATTTCTCATTGTTTTCTGTATGTAAAACTATAGTATTTATTCTTTAAAAAAATGAATTTTTTGTGAATATTTTTGGGTGGAAACGGATTAATTGTACAGTGGACCCCCGGCTAATGAACACCCTGGAAATCGTACAATTATGTAACTATAATATTGTAAGTGCTTGTGGAAGTGTATTTTTGGGGGTCTGAAATAGACTAACCTACGTGACATTATTTCTTAAGGACGTAAAATCGTTTGGTAATCGCACTTGAGCAGGCTTCTGGAATGAATTTTGTTCGTTAGCCGGGGGTCCACTGTATTTACATTATTTCTTATGGGAAATAAGGTTTCGACTTTCGAGCAATTCGTGTTAAGGTCTAGTTCCTGGAACGGATTATGACCTTTAGTCGAAGGACAACTGTATTTGAGAGTTGACTTGTCAACGGATGGGTTTATGAAGGATGAGGTTAACCATAGAATTGATGAAGGAAAAAAGGTGAGTGGTGAGTTGAGGTATCTGTGGAGACAAAAAACGTTATCTGGAGAGGCAAAGAAGGGAATGTATGAAAGTATATTGGTACCAACAATCTTATATGGGTGTGAAGCTTGGGTTGCAAATGCTGCAGCGAGGAGGCGGCTGGAGGCAGTGGAGATGTCCTGTCTAAGGGCAATGTGTGGTGTAAATATTAAGCAGAGAATTCAGAGTGTGGAAATTAGGAGGTGTGGAGTTACTAAAAGTATTTGTCAGAAGGCTAAAGAGGGGGTGTTGAGGTGGTTTGGTCATTTAGAGAGAATGGATCGAAGTAGGGTGACTTGGAGAGCGTATAAATCTGTAGAGGAAGGAAGGAAGGAGGGGTAGGGGTCGTCGCCAGAAAGGTTGGAGGGAGGGGGTAAAGGAGGTTTTGTAGGCGAGGGGCTTGGACTTCCAGCAAGCGTGTGTGAGCGTGTTAGATAGGAGTGAATGGAGACGAATGGTTTTTGGGACCTGATGAGCTGTTGGAGAGTGAGCAGGGTAATATTTTGTGAAGGGATTCAGGGAAACTGGATATTATAAATTTAGCCGGACTAGAGTCCTGGATATGGTAAGTAAAATGCCTGCACTTTAACGGAGGGGTCTGGGATAGTGACAGCTGGGAGGGAGTACTCTAAGCTGTCGCATCTGAGCGCCTCTGCAAAGACAGTGATTATGTATGAGTGAGGTGAAAGTGTTGAATGATGAAAGTATTTTCTTTTTGGGGATTTTCTTTGTTTTTGGGTCACCCTGCCTCGGTGGGAGATGGCTGACTTGTTGAAATCAAAAAACAGGAATGATTGGTCATGGTTTAGAACAGCCCAATAATTGAAGCAGACCTAGTAAAACCCCATAAAACAGACCAGAGGGGAAAGGGGGGCCTTTCCTTCCTCAGGAAAATTGTCGAAAATCTAATATTTCCACCACTTTAACCCTTTGGGGGTCGACAGGCCTTCTGAGGAAAGTGTTCCTGGGGTCGAAAAATATTCGGAAAAAAAAAAAAACTATTTTTTCTTATGAAATTATAGATTTTTTTTTTCTGAATCTAAATAGCTAAACAAAAAAATTTTGCAATCAATACTTACGGAGATATGGAGGCTTCAAGTACACACACAAGTACACACACAAGTACACACAAAGTACACACAAGCACACACACAAGTACACACACAAGTACACACACGTACACGTGTACACACACGCGCGCACGCGTGTACATTTTGGTCCCAGACCTGTCATTGAATGATCAAAGTTCCAGAACTAAGACATCCAATAAAGATGCCCTACCTGTATGTATGAGTTCTTTCATCATTTTGCAGGCATGGTAGAATTTTTTTTGCCCATCTCATTCATTTCCTGCAAGTGTACTACAGTACAAGTTTTGACCTTTTTAGATGACAATACTTCTAGATATGTATGCTGTACACTTAATGTTCATCAACACTTAGGATGCAGAGCTAAAGTGTACTTTGAACACATTACTAAAATGTTAGCTGGGCTAGATCCTTTTTACAAGAACTACACTAGTAAATGTTCAACGCTGCATTTGTTCGTGTGCAGACCTTTTTATAATTAAAGATACTGTATTTTGTTTTAGTTTTTTGTCGATGTTTTGCATAGAGAACTTGAGAAACGCAATAGAAAATATTAAACTACACCAAAGAACACTAATACTATTTCTGAACTACTATGTTTACAACTTTGGAATAAATTGGAAAATTTCTTTAATGCAGAATGGCAAGAAGAGTGCATCAATGAAGGCATAGGGTCAAGAAACCTCCTAGTTTCATTACCAACAAGTGGCGGCAAGACTTTGGTTGCTGAAATACTTATGCTACGTCAGCTCCTACTTAAACAATGTGATGCAATTTTTATACTGCCCTATGTATCCTTAGTGCAGGAAAAGGTAAGAAACTTGATGGTGGCATTCTGTTTATAGACATAATAGTATGTACATTATTAAAATAAAAATGTCATACACATCATAAAGATGAATAAACACTCTGATACTCTTGATACTAGTGAAGATATCTTGATCTCAGTAATGTGTGTGTGGCTAGTGTGTATGAGAGGGTATGAATGTGGGTGGTTATGAAAGAGGGTATATGAATGTGGGTGGTTATGAAAGAGGGTATATGAATGTGGGTGGTTATGAAAGAGGGTATATGAATGTGGGTGGTTATGAAAGAGGGTATATGAATGTGGGTGGTTATGAAAGAGGGTATATGAATGTGGGTGGTTATGAAAGAGGGTATATGAATGTGGGTGGTTATGAAAGAGGGTATGAATGTGGGTGGTTATGAAAGAGGGTATGAATGTGGGTGGTTATGAAAGAGGGTATGAATGTGGGTGGTTATGAAAGAGGGTATGAATGTGGTGGTTATGAAAGAGGGTATGAATGGGGAATGGGTTATGAAAGAGGGTGTGAATGTGGGTGGTTATGAAAGAGGGGTTGAATGTGGGTTTGAAGAGGTGAATGGTGGTTATGAAAGAGGGGTGTGAATGTGGGTGGTTATGAAAGAGGGGTGTGAATGTGGGTGGTTATGAAAGAGGGGTGTGAATGTGGGTGGTTATGAAAGAGGGGTGTGAATGTGGGTGGTTATGAAAGAGGGGAATGTGGTGGTTATGAAGTGTAATGTGGGTGGTTATGAAAGAGGTGTGAATGTGGTGGTTATGAAAGAGGGTGTGAATGTGGGTGGTTATGAAAGAGGGTGTGAATGTGGGTGGTTATGAAAGAGGGGTGAATGTGGTGGAGGGTGGGTGGTATGAAAGGGTGTGAATGGGTGGTTATGAAAGAGGGGTGTGAATGTGGGTGGTTATGAAAGAGGGGTGTGAATGTGGGTGGGAGGGTGAATGTAAGGGAGGGACTAAGGGAGGGTTGGTGGGTGAATGTGAGGGAGGGACAAAGGGAGGATTGGTGGTTGAATGTGAGGGAGGGACTAAGGGAGGATTGGTGGGTGAATGTGAGGGAGGGACTAAGGGAGGGTTGGTGAATGAATGTGTATACGTTGGACACTTGGACACAGGACACTTGGACACAGGACACTTGGACACTTGGACACAGGACACTTGGACACAGGACACTTGGACACAGGACACTTGGACACAGGACACTTGGACACTTGGACACTTGGACACTTGGACACAGGGACACTTGGACACTTGGACACAGGACACTTGGACACAGGACACTTGGACACAGGACACTTGGACACAGGACACTTGGACACAGGACACTTGGACACAGGACACTTGGACACAGGACACTTGGACACAGGACACTTGGACACAGGACACTTGGACACTTGGACACAGGACACTTGGACACAGGACACTTGGACACAGGACACTTGGACACAGGACACTTGGTCACAGGACACTTGGTCACAGGACACTTGGACACAGGACACTTGGACACAGGACACTTGAGTACCAGTATGATGAACAAAGTGTAAGGGTTAATGGTGTATTGTACAGCATTCACCTGACTTCAATTCATTAATTAGTCATTCCTACAAATTAGTGTAGGGGATAACATGAAATTATGTTTTTATAACAAATTTTGTTACTGATTTGGGTTCATTTTGTGTTTCAAAGACCATATTTCTGTAATATGGTATACAGTGGACCCCCGGTTTTCGTAATTAATCCGTTGCAGAAGGTTGCTCGAAATCCAAAATGGACGAAAACCGAAGTAATATTTCCCATGAGAAATAATGTAAATCCAATTAATCTGTTCCAGACACCCAAAAATATTCACAAAAAATTAATTTTTTAAAGAATAACTATAGTTTTACATACAGAAGACAATGATAAATAAATATAAACATTACATACCTTTATTGAAGACTTGTTGGCGTATTGAAGAAGGGGAGAGGGAGGAGAGTTTGTTTGGAGTGGGAATCTCCCTCCACAAGGACTTCAGGTATCAAAGCCCTCTCTAAGGTTACTGCCCTTCTTTGTCTTTTACTGGCACTGGACCCCTGTCACACTAAAAATCTGTCCAGAGAGCTGTTTCTTGCGTCTTTAAGATTTTCCTAAAATGGGACAAGATATTGTCGTTGAACATGTTGCAGACACGGCTTGCAACAGTTTTGTTAGGGTGATAATTCTCTGCAAAACTTTGCAACTCACTCCACTTTGCACACATGTCCTTAATCACTGAAGAAGGCACAGTCTCTCTCCTCTCTTCCTACTCCTCTGAAGCAATATCCTCAGCTGCGGTCTGTTGGACATCCTTGCCACTCACATCCAACTCCATGGACTTCCCCAAAGACAATACATTCCACAGTAGGCATAGGGTTCTCAGGGTCAGCCTCAAACCCTTCAAAATCCTGGCCACAATTTTCTCCAAGCAGAGTTCAAAGTCCTGGAAGTCACTCCCTGCTAAGCCTTATCTATAAGGGTTATGCAATTGAGGATATTGAAGTGATTTATCCAGAACTCTCTTCGCCAATTCAGTGTCCGAGGTCACTTCAAAGCACCTTTGAAACGTTGCTTTGGTGTAGAGTTCTTTGAAATTTGAAATGACCTGCTGGTCCATGGGCTGGATGAGAGTGGTATTAAGGGGCAAGAACTTCACTATGATGAAATTACACTCCTCAAACAATTCTTTGTCTGGAGGATGAGCAGAGCATTGTCCATTACCAGGAGGCACTTAAAGTGGCAATTTATTTTCCAGGAGGTATTTCTTCACACTCGGTCCAAACATTTCATTGACCCACTCAATGAAAAATTAGCCTCGTGACCCATGCCTTATTGTTAGCCTTCCACATCACACATTTTACTCTTCATGACATTGTTTTTCTTGAACACTTGGGGATTTTCAGAGTGATGCACGAGTAAAGGCTTCACTTTGAAATCCCCACTAGCGTTACCACAGAACAAGAGTTAGCCTATCCTTCATAGGCTTGTGTCCTGGCAGTGCCTTTTCTTCCTGTGTGATGTAGGTTCTCTTTGGCATTTTCTTCCAAAAGAGGCCTGTTTCGTCACAATTGAACACTTGTTGGGGGAGGAATCCTTCAGCCTCTACGTACTCCTTGAATTAATCAACGAATTCTTTGGCCGCACGTTTGTCTGAACTTGCAGCCTCGCAACACTGTGTATTCCACTACGCTTCTTGAATCTGTTGAACCAGCCTTTTCTGGCCTTAAATTCACTAACAGCAGCACTCGTTCACGCATTTTCTTTGCAAGATTCGCATGTAACTCCCTTGCCGTTTTGCAAGTGATCGACTCCACAACACTATCTCCCGCTAACTGTTTTTCGTTGATCCACACCAACAACAACTCCACATCCTCGATTTTTTGTGATCTGTTTCGTTAGCATATTTACTTCCTTGATTTCTGCTTTCTTTGCCAGGATGGAACAGATTGATGATGTCGACTTGCCATACATCCTGCCGAGCTCGGCTACACGTATGCTACAAGTTCTTTCTTGAATTCTATCGTGTTTCTCACCTCTTTACCAAATGGCTGGCACTCTGAACTTTCTTTGGCCCCATGGTGACTTATTTCAGTCACAATCAATGAACAAGCACAAAAAACAATGGATGAATGTGCGGAGTATTGCTAACTCAACGAAAGATAGACTGAGTGTGGTACACGCTAGAAGCTGTATCCTAGGCGAACGGATATGTCTCATACACATGATTTCTGAGCGGATTGTCGAAATTCGGGGGGGGGGGGGATTTTGCCGAAAAAAGTGCTCGAAATCCGAATTGCTCGATTTCCGCACCCCTCAAAAAGTGGGGATCCACTGTATCACAGTAATCTTGTCAATATTGACATTCATGAGAAATAATGATCTGATCAAAAATAGAGATTTTAACCCTTTGGGAGTCGACAGGCCCTCTCCCAAACTCGTTCTCAGGGTCGAAAATTTTTTGGAATTTTTTTTTTCATATGAAATGATAGAGAATCTTTTTCCGATCATAACGACACCAAAAGTATGAAATTTGATAGAAAACGTACGGAATTATGCTCTCGCGAAGTTATCAGTCTCGACGGTGTTTACGCATCGGCGATTTCGCCCACTTTGAGCCCTATTTTTGGCCAATTCCAATGTTCCAGTCTACTAAAATCATAGCTATTTTCGCTAGAACTCCATTTCTTTATCGATTGAGTACAAGAAACTGCCCATTTACCAATTTCAACTACCCAAAATAGTGGTCAGAAAATGGCAATTTTGCCAATTTCACAAATTTCAAACTATGCGAATTTCACAATGGGGTCCAGAATAAACAAGGCAGACATTCCTGGCACTAAAATAACATCTTCTCTGTTCATTAGTCATGTCTTCAGGCCCCTCTTACATTACTTTTGCTTTCCATTTTGAATTTTTATTCTCACAAAAAATAGAAGATTTACTGTTATGTATACAACTGCGTCATTGTAAAAATGGTATGAATAATATCAGCGCACTTGTGCAAGAATATTAGACTCGCCAGTTGATGTGTATTGGACGCATGGTGTGATTTGTTTACTCTTGAACATCGGCAAAAATCGAACATTTTTGCTAATTTGAGCTCAATTTCAAGGTACTTGTCATTGTCAAACCAATCAAAATCATCTATATTTCTGTAATATATCTTCCATTCTATCAAATGAGACCAAGAAAATGAGAATACATCAATAAATACCATACGAAAATAGACTGCAAAGTCGCTGTTTTAAACGAAAAAAAGGTTTAAACGAAAAAAAAAGGTTGGAGTTTTTTTTTCTCATTATGCAGTGTGTGCTGCAGGAATTTTTTTATACTGCGCACACTGACCACACAGACCCATTTTTTCATGTATAGGCCTACCAGCCGTTTCCCGCTTAATTTGAGGCCGCTAGAATTTGCGCCTACTTGTACGGCACTGACCCTGGCACGAAAAATGTAGTACATAGTACGGCACCGACCCCAAAAGGGTTAATGTGGGGTAGACATCGAGTCAGAAATATGTTGGATTATTGAATCTGTCACTGAGTGCCCATCAGTAAACATGTTGGATAATTGAATCTTGCAAATAAGCCTACACATTTGGAGGGACAACTGTACATAATTTTCTCCTTCAGTCCATTAACTTTTCTTTATATTAGTCTAGATTTTCAAGTAATAGCATCACAGTTTGGGCAAGAAGACAGTGACAGCTTTTCTCATGTAATCAACACATCCATATAACTCTTGAGCTTAAATTCTCATGATTAGAACAGCCTCTTTTGAACGTAGTTATTGGTAGGAAAGTTGCTTGAGCAAAAATTAAAAAAAACGATTTTGGTATCCATGACACCATGCACTTGTTTTATGAGGCATTGCACAGCAGAAAAGAACAAGTGCCAAATTCAAACGCTGGAGAAAAATGCAGGTGTGTGGGAGATTGGAGTTATGCAGGTCTGTTATCTTATTTTGTTATGGGGCTCTGAGGCTATCTTACAGATGCAGAAAACAACATTTCCACATTTCCACAAGCAGTTGAAACATTAAGGAACCAGTTCATTCACTACCCCAGATTTTGAACATGGTGGTGCTTGTTCTTTTCTGTCATGCAATGTCTCGTATATTAGTGTATAAAAATTGTTCTGGCACAATAAAATTGTCTTGAAATTTGCTTATAGTTTACGTAGTATGTACCAATGTTTTAGATGTACAGTGGACCCTCGGTTTTCGTTGATAATTCTTTCCAGAATACTGTTCGAGTGCCATTACCGAACGAATTTGTTCCCATAAGGACGAATGTAAATTAGATTAGTCTTTTCAGACCCCCAAAAATACATTACAAAAGCACTTACAAAAATACACTTACATAATTGTTCGAGTTGGGAGCTGTACGAAAACCGAGGGTCCACTGTATTTAATTGTTTAATTACCAGTACTTTTTCTTTTAACATGGTGTGGTATTTGTCAAATAAAGTTGTGACTAGTCTTTTTCTTGTTAGGTTCGAGATTTGTCACCATTCGGAGTTGAATTGGGGTTCCTTGTAGAGGAATATGCTGGAAGTCGAGGCACTTTTCCTCCTAAGCCCAGACGAAAAAAGTATGTAGCGTTTTTTGTAAGACTAATTTTTTTTACCCTGCACACTGATTAATAGTATTTGTTTGTGAATTCTGTTATTTAAGAGTTCCTTAAAGTTGTTTCATGCAAATATTAATTAAACATCTAGGTAGTAGGTTGGTGAACACAACCACCCAGGGAGGTACTACTGTCCTGCCAAGTGAGTGTGAAACGGAAATCTGTAATTGTTTTATATGATGGTAAGATTGCTTTTTTTTTTTTTTTTTTTTTTTTTTGTCTCAAACACGCAGGATACTAGGTATATCTTGCTGCTTCTACTTACACTTAGGTCACACTACACATGCATATACATGCATACCCATCTGGGTTTTCTTCTATTTCCTTAATACTTCTTGTTCTTTATTTCCTCTTATCTCCATGGGAAAGTGGAACAGAATTCTTCCTCCATAAGCCATACGTGTCATAAGAGGCAACTAAAATGCCGGGAGCAAGGGGCTAGTAACCCCTTCTATATAAATCATTAAATTTAAAAAAAAAAAAAAGACTTTCGTTTTTCTTTTTAGGTCTCCTTGCCTCAATGGGATATGACCAGTTTATTGAAAAAAAAGGCTTCCAAAATACAGAATGATCTTAACCCTTTCAGGGTTAGTCCCATAATATTACAGCTTTGAATTCAGGGTCAGTCCCGTAATACCACATCAAAATTTTAGCTGCTTCCAATCTTGCGGGAGAAAGCTGGTAGGCCTACATATGAGAGAATGGGTCCTCGTGGTCAGTGAGTGCAGCACACAGTTCATAAAGAGATAAAAAAAAACTGCAAACGTGTTTTTGGTGTGTATTTTGCAGTGTATTTTCGTATGGTTTTCATGGTTGTATTCTCGGTTTCTTGGTCTCATTTGATATACAGTGGACCCCTGAGTTTCGGTCACCTCGGAAATCGTACAATTATGTAAGTATAATATTGTAAGTGCTTTTGTAAGTGTATTTTTGGGGGTCTGAAATGGACTAACCTACTTGACATTATTCCTTAAGGGAGTAAATTTGTTCGGTAATGGCACTTGAGCAGACTTCTGGAATGAATTGTGACCGAAACTTGGGGGTCCACTGTACTGTACTGACAGATATATTACCGATATAGAGATGATTTTGAATGGTTTACAGATTAAAAGTAGCTCTAAATTGAGCTCAAAGTAGCGGAAATGATAGATTTTTGCCGATGTTCAAGAGTAAGGAAACAAATCACATAGTGTTCAATACATGTCAACTGGCTGGTCTGATATGCACTGACATTATTTACACAATTACTACTATTATGCAGTAGTCTGAATAAGAGTAAATCTTCTATTTTTTTTGTGTGAATAAAAATTCAAAATGCAAGCGTAATATAAGAGGGGCCTAGAGACGTGACTAGTGAACATAGAAAATGTTAGTGGTACCCTGAGTTTTGTACAGCTCTCAATGCGAACAATTATGTAAATGTATTGTAAGTGCTTTTTTAACCCTTTGGGGGTCGAGAGGCCCTCTCCCAGACTCGTTCTCAGGGTCGCAAATTTTTCGGAAAAAAAGAAAATTATTTTTTCTTATGAAATGATAGAGAATCTTTTTCTGATCATAACGCCACCACAATTATGAAATGTGATGGAAAACTAACGGAATTATGCTTTCGCGAAGTTAGTGGTATCGATACTATTTATGCATTGGCGATTTCCCCCACTTTGAGCCCCATTTTCGGCAAATTCCAATGTTTCAGTCTACTGAAATTATAGCTATTTTGCTAGAATTCCATTTGTTCTATCAACTGAGTACAAGAAACCGCCAATTTACCGATTTCAACTACCCAATAAGGTGGTCAGAAATTGGCAATTTGGCCAATTTCATACAAATTTCAAAAGATGCCAATTTCAAAATATGGTCCAGAATAAACGAGACAGACATTCCTGGCACTCAAATAACATCTCTGTTCATTAGTCACGTCTCCAGGCCCCTCTTACATTACTTTTGCTTTCCATTTTGAATTTTTATTCCTACAAAAAATAGAAGATTTACTGTTATGTATACAACTGCATCATTGTAAAAATGGTATAAATAATATCAGCGCACTTGTGCAAGAATATTAGACTCCCCAGTTGATGTGTTTTGGAAGCATGGCGTGATTTGTTTACTCTTGAACATCAGCAAAAATCTAACATTTTCGCTACTTTGCGCTCAATTTCAAAGTACTTGTCATTGTGAAACCAATCAAAATTATCTCTATTTCTGTAATATATCGTCCATTCTATCAAATGAGACCAAGAAAACGAGAATACCAGCATAAATACCATACGAAAATAGACTGCAAAGTCGCTGTTTTAAACCAAAAACACGGTCAGTTTTTTTTCCTCATTATGCACTGTGTGGTGCAGGATTTTTTTATACTGCGCACTCTGACCGCACAGACCCATTCTCTCGCATCTAGGCCTACCATCCTGTTTCTGCTTGATTTGAGGGCGCTAGAATTTAGGCATACTAGTACGGCGAAAACCCTGGGGCGTAAGCCGTACTAGTGCGGCCGAAACCCTCAAAGGGTTAAGTGTATTTTTGGGGTATGAAACTGACTAATCAAATTTACATTATTCCTTATGGGAACAAATTCGTTCGGTAACGGCACTCGAACAGTCTTCTGGAGTGAATTATGGCTGAAACTCAGGGTATCACTGTATTTTAATGCCAGGAATGTCTACATTATATATTCTGGACCCTATTTTGAAAATGGCCTTTCTTGAATTTTGTGTGAAATTGGCCAAATTAGTAATTTCTGATCACTTTATTAATTGGCCCAAAATATGGCTCAAAGTGGGTGAAATCGTCAATTCGTAAATATTGCCGAGACCATTAGCTCCATGAGTAATTCCATGAGTTTTCCATCAAATTTAGTGCTCTTGATTTCATTATCTCCACAAAAAAAAAAATCTATCATTTCATAAGTAAAATTTTTTTTTAATTCTTCGACTCTGGAAGCAAGTTTGCAAGCAGGGTCTCAACCCTCAAAGGGTTAAATCTGAAAAAGATTGTATTGACTTAATTTTTGTACCATTCATGGTGTCTAGTTTTGTAGGACCAGTATTGATGAAACCCAACTCTCCCCTTCCCTACCCTTTTCCTCTTCAGTTTTGTAAGGATAGTGGTATGCCTAAATATTTGTCACTAGTTACATTATTCTAGGTAGTAGGTTGGTAGACGGCAACCGCCGAGGGAGATACTACCGTCCTGCCAAGTGAGTGTAAAATGAAAGCCTGCAATTGTTTTACATGATGGTAGGATTGCTGGTGTCTTTTTTCTGTCTCATAAACATGCAAGATTTCAGGTATGTCTTGTTACTTCTACTTACACTTAGGTCACTCTACACATTCATGTATGTACAAGCATATATATACACACCCCTCTGGGTTTTCTTCTATTTTCTTACTAGTTCTTGTTCTTATTTCCTCATATCTCCATTGGGAAGTGGAACAGAATTCTTCCTCCGTAAGCCATGCGTGTCTTAAGTTAAGAGTCTACTAAAATGCCGGGAGCAAGGGGCTAGTAACCCCTTCTCCTGTATACATTACTAAAGTTAAAAAGAGAAAATTTTGTTTTTCTCTTTGGGCCACCCCGCCTTGGTGGGAAACAGCTGATTTGTTGAAAGAAGTTACATTGTTATAATATTGTTTTAGTTTTGATGAATCACGTTCTATTCCTGCAGGCGAGTTATTTATGTGGCAACCATAGAGAAGGCATCTGGACTAGTGAATGCCCTGCTAGAGACTGGTCGTATAGAAGAATTGGGCATAGTGGTTGTGGATGAAGTGCACATGTTGGGTGATACTGGAGGCAGAGGGGCTACATTGGAGGGAACTCTGACAAAAATGCGCTATGCTGCATGTAAGTCTGTAGTAATTAATTACTCTTGTGAGCTGCGTAGTGGGATGGAGAAGGGTGGTAAGGATGAATATGGGAAAGTTGGTAGTGGAAATATGTGGTGGCACTCCCTCTGACGCTGTGCGACTCAGGCGTTGATCGGTGTGTGCCTGGAGCGAGTTGGAAGCTGATGAGGCGTGCAGGTGGATGGAGGCTGCAGGCGTCGTGAAGTCCAGAGGCAGGCGTGAATTTCTTACATTCCATAATTTCATAGTGTAATTAGTGAAATTGTCATAATGTGACATTCTTCAGATGTAATTTACCTGCAAAATACTTTTCAAGTAAATATAAATTTGCCCATAAGTATTATGCCCTCCAGGGACATTGGTCGGTTACATCTTTTAATACAGTGAAAGGAAACAACTGCTATGTGCTTGTTCCACCACCTTAATCACCATCTCTTACTCACTGGAGTTGGATCTTGTAATCTACCACATCCCTTGGGGATAGCTCTAGGCTCACCTCCATACCGTGTATGTTGCCATATAAATTGACACTTCACAGGTGAATAATCAATATGCTGTCACTGGTCTGATCATCAGTTGATAGGAAATCAAACTCCTCACCACTGTTATTACTAATTTTTTTTTTAAGGTTGGCTGTTTTTGACACCGAGGGAGGGTGACCCAAAAAGAAAAAACTTTTTTTAAACACTTTCACCATCACTCATACATTATCACTGTCTTTGCAGAGGTGCTCAGATACAACAGCTTAAATGTCCCTCCAAACTTCCAATATCCTAAACCCCTCCTTTAAAGTGCAGGCCTCAAGTTCGGCTAACCGGTTTCCCTGAATCCCTTCACAAAATATTACCCTGCTCTCACTCCAACAGCTTGTCAGGTCACAAAACCATTCGTCTCCATTCACTCTTATCTAACACTTACGCACGCTTGCTGGAAGTCCAAGCCCCTCGCCCACAAAACCTCCTTTACTCCCTCCCTCCAACCTTTTCGAGGACGACCCCTACCCCTGCCTTTCTTCTACAGATTTATATGCTCTCCAAGTCATTCTACTTTGTTCCATTCTCTCTAAATGACCAAACCACCTCAACATCTCAGATCTGTGCTTAAACCATCGGGGAATATTAGCTTTCACTTATGGCATGGACATATGGAAATGCTGATGCATGAGGTAGATGATGGGTCATTGGAATTTTCAGCACTAGTCTGCATTTCTCTTGTCACTTTTTTACTTTCTTCTCAAAGCTGCAAACTTTTTTTTTCTGTATCGTCAATGTTGGAACTGTCTGTCACTGTTGCTTATTAAATGCAGAATGCGCTCATAAATGGAAATATCAGTTCAGCATGCTGTGGTGAACAGTGGTGGACTAACATGGGATTCCTGTAATGCATTTCAGTGGCCCAGATCACACAGACCCATATTCTTATTCTTAGGCTTCCCTGCCCTCTTGTGCCAGATTTTAAGACACTGGAATTTACATGTAGGGCTATGTAAGTGACACCGACCTCACTGATGTAGATCTATGTGAGCAGCAGTTGAAGGGTTTGTTATAATCTAAAATGCCTCTGCAAACCAAAAGAAACCACTGCTTAACCCACTTTTCTCTCTCTCCAAGTTTTCTTTGGAAGGTGGGGATAGGAATAAATGAGGGATGAGGATACTAATAGTTAGTGATAAAAATACAGCTAGATTATTATTTGTTACTTGCAGCTAAAGTGCAACTAGTGGCAATGAGTGCAACAGTTGGTAACTTGCAGGAATTAGCCCAGTATTTGGATGCCAAGCTCTATACAAAAAACTTCAGACCTGTAGAACTAACAGAGTACATTAAGGTACGTAAAAACTTATGAAACTAATTGTGAAACTAGTACTTATTAATTAAGAAAGTTAAAATGCTAGATGCTCAGCACTCTCAGTGGAATATATATGCAGTGAAACGTATTCACTAAAACCTATGGTCAAAATGAGATAAACTTCTGAAGCCTGAAAATTTAATTGAAACATTGTAAGTAAGCATTGGCAAACTACCTGAGAAATGTTGACAAACTGTGGGGCAGCTCATATTTCTTAAGAAAAAAAAAGCCTGGTAATTTTTTATCCCATATTCAAGAAGACCTTGTTCTGTATTTTCTCCATAAAAAGTTAGTTTCTCAGTCATTAAATATTTGGTTTAATTGCATTGTGCTTTTTACAGATTGGTCAGGAAATTTGGGAAGTTAATGTTGCTTCGAAGGCAGATGAAGATTTACTGAGGAATAAACGTCTCTGCTCTTTTCCGGTAAGTGAAATGTTGGATAGTAAACCCTTGCATAAAGCAACATGTCAGTGTGATTGTGTGTAAACAAAATTGAAAAAGTTCTTTCAAAATTTCATTGGATTCTAAAAATACTTTGATACAGTGGACCCCCGGTTAACGGCCATAATTCGTTCCAGAATGCTGTTCAAGTGCCATTACCGAACAAATTTATTAACATAAGGAATAATGTAAATTAGATTAGTCCTTTTGGACCCCCAAACATACACTTACAAAAGCACTTACAAAAATACACTTACATAATTGTTAATGTTTGGAGCAGGCCGTTAACCGGGGGTCCACTGTAATACATTCTGTAATCCTCCCCCCCCTTCCCCCAAAAAAATGGGTAGTGCTCGCTGTAGATTTTCAGTCTGCTTGTTGAGCCATGAACAGTGTTCTCCATTCACCCTCTGTTCTTGCAAAGCTAATGCAACATGTCCAGAAGACAGCATTTTCTTATGTAACTCGTGTTTCCCACGATCTCTAATTTATGAATGTTTAATTTATGAAAGCCACCACCTGTATTAAAGTTTGAACAGAATATTCAAAGCATTAATATAAAAAAATCCACAGATGTGGAGTCGATGATGACTTCGTTCAGATTATTAATCCCGAAGGTTAGTAACCAAGGAACATGTATCTGCATATGTACACTAATTATTCATGCCCATGCTTTTAGCATATATCTACTCTAGCTGTGTTTTTACTTTTGATGAACACCTTGATTATAAGGAGTGAATAAGTGTTTACATGAGACAGTTGTAGTGGAGGTAAATTATGTATCTTCACTGAGGCACTTCCATGACTCCAGCTGACTTTCCAAACATTTTTTATATTCTAGAGATCTTCCACACCATGTTAGGTAAGCCAATGGATGGTTGTATCCCACTGAGGCAGGGTGACCTAAAAAAAAAACTAAAGTTTTTCTTTTTAAACTTAGTAATTTGTATGAGAAGGAGTTACTAGCCCCTTGCTCCTGGCATTTAAGTTGCCTCTTATGACATGCATGGCTTACAGAGGAAGAATTCTTTTCCACTTCTCCATGGAGACTATTTAATAGAACAATAATTTTAACACAGTTAAGCATATACCGTTTCTGTATTTAATACTTTCACTCTCATATAAAGTGGACCCCAGGTTTACGTACTGCTCAAAACTCGACCCATTATGTAAGTGTATTTTTGTAAGTGCTTTTGTAAGTGTATTTTTGGGGGTCTTAAAGGACTAATCTAATTTGCATACTGTAATTCCTTATGGGAATAAATTCGTTTGGTAACGGCACTTGACCAGCATTCTGGAACGAATTATGGCCCTTAACCGGGGGTCCACTGTATGTCATAATCATTGCACTCGAAGTTATGTTGTGATCAGGAAATTTTGGCCTAGACATCTTGGAATGGGTCTGTGCAGTGGGTGTATCACAGTATAAAAAAAACAATCTAACCCCACACAGTGGGCCAGGATTTTAACCCCCCAAAAAAAAAAAAATCAACAAACCATCCTAGAAAATGACTCAAAATTGCTATTTTAACCGAGATACATTGTCAGAGATAGTGACAGCTGGGAGGGACTTATTCTCAGCTGTCGTGTCTGAGCGCCTCTGCAAAGACAGTGATTATGTATGAGTGAGGTAAAAGTGTTGAATGATGATGAAAGTGCTTTCTTTTTGGGAATTTTCTTTTCTTTTGGGTCACCCTGCCTCGGTGGGAGACGGCCGACTTATTGAAAAGAAAAAAAAAATTGTCGAGATTAGCTGTTTCCATCATGCACAGTAAGGGGCATGAATTTTTTCATACTGCACCCCTAGACCTATTGCCTCATGCCTCAGCCAAAATTTACCGATCATAGCATACTTGTGGGCACTGTTGATTAAGACAGATCTACAAAAGTGACACTGGCCTGAATGATGTAGATGTACATGAGACACTGAAAGGGTTAAGTTAATTGCATAAAGCAATTAGGATTGATAATATTTTTGAATGTGCATTGCTTGTAGGATGTACCTGTGATCTAAAATATTAATACTGGATTCTTGGATGGTATCTTTATTTTAACAATATAATAGGTAAAAACATGTTTTCTTCACCCAGTACAGCAATGAGCAGAAGCGAATTGATGCTGACATGATCACTGGCTTAGTTGGAGAGGTGATACCTGATTATTCGTGCCTAGTCTTCTGCCCTACACGTCGCAACTGTGAAACCCTCGCTGAATTGCTTTGCAAGGTACTGCCAGGAAAGCTGACTCAGGTAAGGATTTTAATGTTTTTTTTTTCTGGTTGCTTTGATTCCACATTAACCTTGAAATCAGGTACATCATGTAGAGTACTTATGTTTGTATGGGTAATGGGGGTTACCCATACAAACATAGGTCAAGTTTCTGGAGGCATTGTGAACCTTGGTCATGAATAATAAAAAATTTTGCATGTCCAAACTGAGATTATTTTTATTGCTTGCATTTTGGCCATCATTTTAAATATTCCTCTAATCTGGATAATACTGACATACATAAGAAAGGATATTTAAAAGGAAAACAGATTTTGTGTGAAAGTATGCACCAGACAAGACTAGTCCAGGGCTAGGCTTTGGGAGTAGGAAAACTCTCGAAACTCTTGAAAGGTACATCAAATAGAAAATGGGCATCATATAAAAAGTTGACATTTGATGATTGATATGGATCAAGAAAACATGAACATAACACACATCAATTTTTTTTTTTTTATAAAATTAATGCATGTAACAAGGATCAGTCATTAGTGAAATTGTTTAAAGATTTTCAGTGCACACCTCATTAATGGTAGGTGGCCGTTGAGGTATTAAGAAATCATTGCAAGTGATCCTCAGAGGTCTGGGTTCAGCATACTCTCAATGAGTGACTGATACTAAGGTGAGCTATAAATCTTCATTTCACTGCTAGAATACCTAGTGGTGGGAAAAAAGGCACAAATCCTAAACTTCTTGCTCATGATTCTGTCAACCATGGCATAGCAGGGAATCTTGTAAGAATTCCCTTAAACTTTTTTTTGACACGGTACAGGTCTCCCTCAACATTCGCGTTTTCCACTTTGGCGGGCTTCACACATTCGCGAATTCCCAGCCGCCAAATCATATTTAAGTTTCCCGTCGCCCACGCGTCCCTACTACCCTCCCTCCGACCCGGCAGGCAGCCCGCCTGCCACTCACTCACTGAGTGTTTTGTTTGTTCATTATTTGTTATTAAACTACAGTATAACATGTATGTACAGTGGACCCCAGGAAATCAAACATTCTTCATTCCAGAATGCTGTTCAAGTGCTGTTACCAAACAATTTACAGTGGACCCCCGGTTAACGGCCATAATTTGTTCCAGAATGCTGTTACCGAATGAATTTATTCCCATAAGGAATAATGTAAATTAGATTAGTCCTTTTAGACCCCCAAAAATACACTTACAAAAGCACTTACAAAAATACACTTACATAATGGGTCGAGTTTTGAGCAGCACGTAAACCGGGGGTCCACTGTATTCCCATAAGGAATGATGTAAATTAGATTAGTCCGTTTCAGACCCCCAAAAATACACCTATAAAAGCACTTACAATAATAAACTTGCATAAAAGGGCGAGTTGGGAGTGTTCGATTTCCGAGGGTCCACTGTAGTACAATATACAGTGGACCCCCGACTTTTGAACATTCTTCATTCCAGAATGCTGTTCAAGTGCTGTTACCAAATGAATTTATTCCAATAAGGAATGATGTAAATTAGATTAGTCTGTTTCAGACCCCCCAAAAACACACTTATAAAAGCACTTAAATAATAAACTTACATAATAAAAGGGCGAGTTTGGAGTGTTCGAATAGCGAGGGTCCACTGTAGTACAATATTTTAGGATATTTTCATGTGTTTTATGATTGTTCATGGTTCAATAGGTTAAGGAAGCAGTATTGTATTATATTTCCCTACAATATATTGGGGCACCAAACATTCGCGATTTTTCAACATTCGCGAGGCTCTTGATCCCTTAACCCTCGCGAATGTTGAGGAAGACCTGTATTGCATTCCAGGTATCAGGCCAAGGTGTTGAGTGCATGGCCATGTTGCCTATTTCCTTTTAAGTACAGTATGTAACTTTTTTAAACTCACCGGCCATCTCCCACTGAGGTAGTGACCTAATTTTGCACAAGTAATTATTTTTTTTCATATTTCATTCAGGATTTTTTGTTCCTTTGTGTTATATATAATTAAATATTGGCAAAACCAGTAAGTAACTTACAAAGTTAGGAATACCTTGAGATGGCTCTTAAAATATTTTGTATATTAAGTATTGTTGTATTTCTTAAAAAATTCTTAAGAATTTAATATTTAATTTTTTTTTAAAAAAGATGGCTAGCATTACATAGGTGTGAGGACCTAGTAGCTTCATGCACTTAATAAGTTTTGATAAATTTTAACTGTTTGGAACAGCTTTAAATGGCCTTGTTTCAGTTTTAGCACACATGTATGCCAGCGTGTAAGTCAACTTTTTAAGCTGAGCATAAAAGTTACTGATGCATGACAGAGGTGAAAGTAAGGCCAATGCACATTACCAAAGGAAAGAAGCGACACCACTAGTCCACTGATGCTCTCATGCTAGTGCCATAACTTTTACTACAGTTGCAAGCTTTTTTGTTTTTTTGCTAGTTCTTGCCTGTTTTATTTTTGTCTAGTCCCATGGTTTAAAAAAAAAAGTCACTATTAAAAATAGTACCTAAAAAACAATTGAAACTGGAGAAAAGGTGAACTATTTCTCTAATGGTCCATGTCAGTCCACTCAAGGAGGGAAGGAGTGAATAAAGAATTTTGCTAAGATGTGAAGGGATTGGACACTAGTAATGAATTCCTCAACTGCTTTAATACCATCAAACTGTTACACGGTTTTTCTTCACTTTTTAGGTAAAGTTTAGGAGGAAAGTATCTTTGTATCAAGCTCTGGTGGAAGAAGGTGGCGGATCAGTATGCTCAGTATTGCGTAAAACATTGCCTTATGGAATTGCCTATCATCACTCTGGTTAGTTAAATTTCTTAAATTTATTATAACTTCTGTTTGCTAACATTTATCCATAGACATTTTATTTGCCTACAGAGTAGAGCTTTTGATTAGTTTTGTTCATTTGTCTTGTCAGATTCATGGTAAATTTTTATATTTAATTTTCACAGATCTTACATTTGTGTTTTTCATTATTTTATTTGTGATATTTAGCAGTTAGCTTCAATCTCCCATTAAATATTGGCTGTTTGGAGTGACATCTGAACTGTCATATCTGGGTGCTCTGCAAAGACAGTGATTGTGTGTGAAGGTAAAAGTGTTTCTTTTTCGGGTCACCCTGCCTCAGTGGGAGATGGCTGACTTGTTAAAAAAAACTCTCAACTGGCTGTTTACCACCAAGGCAAGGTGACCCCCCCCAAAAAAAAAGACATTCACTACCTAGTGAATAATGGTGTATGGGTAACAGCTCAAATAACCCACTGAATCACACATAAAATATATATGTTAAGGTTTTGTGATACTGTTGTTTTCTCAGTGATCACTAATGTAGTTGATCAAGGAAAAATTACTGCAGTACTGTAGGACCCCATATCTGTGGGGAATAAGTTCCAAGGACCTGCTGCAGATACTCAAACTGCAAATTCAAATATTGATTTCATTGCAAGTTTACATAGGTTTTGTAATTACAATCATAAACTGAAGTGCAAGGAGAGCCACTGACATGCCATGGCATTAAGGGCAGCTTAATCTAATGGCTTATAGACTATGTACATAATATTAAAGAAATTGCTTGAGTTTGTTTTATTTAAATATTAGATTGTTCAAATTACAATATGATGATATTACATTGTTCAAATTACAGTATGATGATATTACATTGTAATAAATGTTTTGTAGGATGGTAATATAATAGTAAAAATTGAAATTATCTTAAGGAACATAACATTGAGCATTTTTGAAAGTAATTTAACAGTATGAGTATTTAGTTTAAGGTGAGTAGGTGGTAACATAATAGTAACATAATAGTAACATAATAGTAAAAATTTAAATTATTTTATAGGAAAATAACATTGAGCATTTTTTCAAGTAATTTACAGTAGTATGAGTATTTAAATTATGGAGAATTAAATGCAAAATGGGAGTTGACAGTTACTTTTTGCTGATGATACTGTGCTTATGGGAGATTCTAAAGAAAAGTTGCAAAGGTTAGTGGACGAGTTTGGGAGAGTGTGTAAAGGTAGAAAGTTAAAAGTGAACATAGATAAGATTAAGGTGATGAGGGTATCAAATGATTTAAATAAAGAAAAATTGTATATCACATTGGAGAGAGGGATTATGGAAGAAGTAAATGTTTTCAGATATTTGGGAGTTGACGTGTCAGCGGATGGGTTTATGAAGGATGAGGTTAACCATAGAATTGATGAAGGAAAAAAGGTGAGTGGTGCGTTGAGGTATCTGTGGAGACAAAAAACGTTATCCATGGAGGCAAAAAAGGGAATGTACGAAAGTATAGTGGTACCAACACTCTTATATGGGTGTGAAGCATGGGTTGCAAATGCTGCAGCGAGGAGGAGGCTGGAGGCAGTGGAGATGTCCTGTCTAAGGGCAATGTGTGGTGTAAATATTATGCAGAAAATTCGGATTTTGGAAATTAGGAGAAGGTGTGGAGTTACTAAAAGTATTTGTCAGAGGGCTGAAGAGGGGTTGTTGAGGTGGTTTGGTAATTTAGAGAGAATGGATCAAAGTAGAATGACTTGGAGAGCGTATAAATCTGTTGGGAAAGGAAGGCGGGGTAGGGGTCGTCCTAGAAAAGGTTGGAGGGAAGGGGTAAAAGAGGTATTGTGGGCGAGGGGCTTGGACTTCCAGCAAGCATGTGTGAGCGTGTTAAATAGGAGTGAATGGAGACGAATGGTTTTTGGGACATGACGATCTGTTGGAGTGTGAGCAGGGTAACATTTTGTGAAGGGATTCAGGGAAACCAGTTAATTGATTTAGTTGGACATGAGTCCTGGAAATGGGAAGTACAATGCCTGCACTTTAAAGGAGGGGTCTGGGATAGTGACAGCTGGGAGGGACAATTCTCAGCTGTCGTATCTCAGCTCCTCTGCAAAGACAGTGATTATGTATGAGTAAGTATTTTCTTTTTGGGGATTTTCTTTCTTTTTGGGTCACCCTGCCTCGGTGGGAGACGGCCGACTTGTTGAAGGAAAAAAAAAAAAAGTTTAGTTTAGGGCGAGTAGGTGGTTTTTGAGAAGTCTTAAAATTATTTTCAGACAAGTTATTTTAGTATTTACTGGTAATGAATTCCAGATTCTGGGGCCCTTTATATGCATAGGATTTTTACATAGGTAGCAAACATATATATAGTAGCAAACCTATATGTAGTAGCAGACCCTATATACAAGTTATTTTTCATTTACATACATATCTATTATAAAGTTTAATTGATAAATTACATACAATAAGTGGAGAATTATTACTTTTTCACTGATGAGAAGCACTTCACGGCTTCTCTTAGGCTTTGAAGAACTTTCACCATCAATACTTTTACACTTTGAGGCAATTATTAAGCAAAATTAAGGGTTATTTTTGGGCCAAGGTAAACCGCAGATAACTGAAACTGTGGTATCTCCCCTTTCTTCAGCCTCCCACCCTTGCTAAGCTAGAGCAAGTCATGTCCACTAGACAGTATTATATGTACCGAATTAGTGTTTTCCTAAATTCCTATGACTTGAATGCTTAATTTATATAAAATGTCTTGGTGGGAGATAGCTATTGTGTTTTTTTTTTTTTTTAAACATGTTGGCCGTCTCCCACCGAGGCAAGGTGACCTAAAAACGAAACTTCTTCACCATCATTCATGCTATTACTGACTTGCCAGAGACGTTCAGATTTGACAGTTTAGATGTCACTAAACAGCAAAAATCCCAAACCCCTTTATAGGGTTCAGGCACTGTACTTTTCCTCTCGAGGACTTAAGTCTGGCTAACTGCTTTCCCTTCACAAAATATTACCCTGCTTACACTCCAACAGCTCGTCAAGTCCCAAAAAAACGTTTGTCTCCATTCACTTAAATTTGAAGAGAATATTCAGTGCATTAATATTATGAAGAATTGGAATTTCTGTAGGAAACTTTATTAACTCTGTGTCATTATCATAATGACATAATAACTACACATTTCTGTGCCTAAATTTAATAGTAATGTTCCAACTCTAGCTGTATTTCTTCAATTGTTAATAATGGTGATGCTTGATAATAGTGAGGTTTTATTGGAGTTAAATCTATCCAGATTTACTAACATCTTGCTAGGTAAGGCACAGTAGTGTTTATTTGGCTAATAAAGTGAGGGAAGATATTTGATCATATGTGATAGCTGCTGTCCCTGTTATATTAACAACATTACAGTAATAGCCTGTGGAGGAATTTCATTTTCTCCTGCTTGCTTTAGCTTTGGTTTGAGTGAAAGCATGTGATGTTACCTTCTCTTTCACTAAACATTAATGTTATGAGCCCTTCAAGCATAGATCATACTAAATAAATGTTAGTGTTACATACTTTCTCCAGTGCATTTATCTTTAACAAATATTTCTTTGGTGTGTGTGCGGTGATTTACTATATGCTTGTAAAGAAACATGACTTGTATTTTTGTTTATTGACATATAGTGTGTGTGATGATAATTATCACTATAAGAAGTGACTAACAGAATGTAAAGTAAGATAAGCTGTGATATTTTAGACTTGCTGGGATATTAGAAAAAAGTTATTTAGCATTTTTAGAGATGTGCATAATGTAACCTTATTTTTCCTACAAGTCTACATTTAATGTGTTCTGATTAGTTAGTGCTAAATTAGATTACATACATGCAAGTTTTTGGGAACTTAACCTGTGTTGTAATTGACTGTTTACTGTACAGTAGGGCCTCGCTTAATGACGTTTTACTTAATGGTGTTCCGTTAATACGGACATTTCAGTTTGACCAAAACTCGCTATACAGCTTCCCCCATCTGACTTTCTAATACGGTCACCGCGGGCCACCCGGTTTGTTTATATTCTCCGTGAGCACGACTCTCCATTATGTCTGGAAACTTTCCAAAATTTCAAGTGTTTTAAAGTTATTTCATATTTTATATATACAGTGGTACCTCGAGTTACGATGGTCCCCAAAATCGCCCTTTTATGTAAGTTTATTTTTTTAAATGCTTTTGTAACTATATTTTTGGGGGTGTAAAAGGACTAGTCTATTTTACATTATTCCTTATGGGGATAAATTCGTTTGGTAATGGCACTTGAACAGCATTCTCGAACGAAAAAATATCGTAACTCGAGGTACCACTGTACGTACAATGGACCCCCGGAAATCGAATGCCTCCCACCTCTACCTATTATGTAAGTTTATTATTGTTAAATTAGACACATATGCAACACTTGGGTATCTTTATTGAGGAAACGTTTCGCCACACAGTGGCTTCATCATTCCAATACAAAGTAGAAACGTGGTTCGGACATGTAGGGAGAATGGAACGAAACAGAATAACTTCGAGAGTGTATAAATCTATTAACCTGCCTCCTCCTGCTGCATCTCACCTGATTACAGCATATAAGCCACCTCTACGGCCTTTTGCTACACTTCCAACAAGATTGATGGACTGAACACATCGACTCCAGGCCGAGGGACTGATAACCTCAAACTCCTCCTCTCCTTACACGTTTCTACTTTGTATTGGAATGATGAAGCCACTGTGTGGCGAAACGTTTCCTCAATAAAGATACCCAAGTGTTGCATATGTGTCTAATTTAACAACTTGTCGGTTCTCTGAACCATTCATCTACATCCTGTCTGACACAGCAACTTCTTGGGATCTTGATACAAAGGATTTTTCAACTTTGTCAACCTTTGGACAAGGATCTTATCGACTTAGTGGTTGATAACCCTATGACCTCCCCTCCTGCTCATCTCACCTGATTACAGCTATATTCACCTCTACGGCCTTTTGCTACACTTCCAACAAGTTGATGGACTGTAACACATGGACTCAGGCGAGGACGTAACCTCAAATCCTCCTCTCCTTACACCTTTCTACTTTGTATTGACTGATGAAGCCACTGTGTGGCAGAACGTTTCCTCAATAAAGATACCCTAAGTGTTGCATATGTGTCTACATTATACAACTTGCGTGTCTCTCTGAACCATTCATCTACAAGTTTATTATTGTAAGTGCTCTTGTAAGTGTATTTTGGGGGTCTGAAATGGAATAATCTAATTTACATTATTCCTTATGGGAATAAATTCGTATGGTAACAGCACTTGAACAGCATTCTGGATCGAAGAATGTTCGAAAGAGTAAGGTGATGAGGATAACAAAAAGATTACGTGACGAAAGATTGGATATCAGATTGGAGGGAGAGAGTATGGAGGAGGTGAATGTATTCAGATATTTGGGAGTGGACATGTCAGCGGATGGGTCTATGAAGGATGAGGTGAATCATAGAATTGATGAGGGAAAAAGGGTGAGTGGAGCACTTCGGAGTCTGTGGAGACAAAGAACTTTGTCCATGGAGTAAAGAAGGGAATGTATGAGAGTATAGTTATACCAACACCTTATATGGGTGTGAAGCATGGGTGATGAATGTTGCTAACGAGGAGAAGGCTGGAGGCAGTGGAGATGTCATGTCTGAGGTCAATGTGTGGTGTGAATATAATGCAGAGAATTCGGAGTTTGGAAATTAGGAGGAGGTGCGGGATTACCAAAACTATTATCCAGAGAGCTGAGGAGGGGTTGTTGAGGTGGTTCGGACATGTAGAGAGAATGGAACGAGACAGAATAACTTCGAGTGTATAAATCTGTAGTGGAGGGAAGGCGGGGTAGGGGTCGGCCTAGGAAAGGTTGGAGGGAGGGGTAAAGGAAGTTTTGTGTGCGAGGGGCTTGGACTTCCAGCAAGCATGTGTGAGCGTATTTGATAGGAGTGAATGTGGAGACAAATGGTTTTTTACTTACGTGCTGTTGGAGTGTGAGCAAAGTAACATTTATGAAGGGATTCAGGGAAACCGGCAGGCCGGACTTGAGTCCTGGAGATGGGAAGTACAATGTCTGCACTCTGAAGGAGGGGTGTTAATGTTGCAGTTTTATAACTGTAGTGTAAAGCACCCCTCTGGCAAGACAGTGATGGAGTGAATGATGATGAAAGTTTTTCTTTTTTGGGCCACCCTGCCTTGGTGGGAATCGGCCGATGTGTTAATAAATAAAATAAATAATAATAAACTTACATTAAAGGGCAAGTTTGGAGTGTTCAAATAACGATGGTACATTGTACATTATTTAGGTGTGAATACTAGTCAGAGAGCCTGTCGTAAATCAGAGGCGTCTGTAAATGAGTACGTCGCTAAGTGAGGAGAGGCTGTATCTCTAGGAGCCTAATGCTTGCAAATTTGTCAAACTATTAAATATCAATGGATAAATAAAATGCATTTAGCCTTTTTCACTAAAGTACCGGTTGTTTCCTGGGAGATATTTTCTCGGGTAATTTATTAGTTATTTTCTGTGATCATTTGTATAAAAGATATTAATTGATAAATTTATGAATTTACGACAGGGTTAACAGAAGGTGAGAGACGGCTTCTTGAAGAAGGTTACCTGATGGGAACATTGTGTTGCTTGTGCTGCACTTCAACCCTTGCTGCTGGTGTTAACTTACCTGCTCGAAGAGTAAGTAGATAATAATTCATTCAGTTATTTATTATTTTATTTATTTTTATTAACACATCGGCCGATTCCCACCAAGGCAGGGTGGCCCGAAAAAGAAAAACTTTCATCATCATTCACTCCATCACTGTCTTGCCAGAGGGGTGCTTTACACTACAGTTATAAAACTGCAACATTAACACCCCTCCTTCAGAGTGCAGACATTGTACTTCCCATCTCCAGGACTCAAGTCCGGCCTGCCGGTTTCCCTGAATCCCTTCATAAATGTTACTTTGCTCACACTCCAACAGCACGTCAAGTATTAAAAACCATTTGTCTCCACATTCACTCTATCAAATACGCTCACACATGCTTGCTGGAAGTCCAAGCCCTCGCACACAAAACCTCCTTACCCTCCCTCCAACCCTACCTAGGCCGACCCTACCCCGCCTTCCCTCCACTACAGATTTATACACTCTCGAAGTTATTCTGTTCTCGTTCCATTCTCCCTACATGTCCGAACCACCTCAACAACCCCTCCTCAGCTCTCTGGATAATAGTTTTGGTAATCCGCACCTCCTCTAATTTCCAAACTCCGAATTCTCTGCATTATATTCACACAACACATTGACCTCAGACATGACATCTCCACTGCCTCCAGCCTTCTCCTCGTTGCAACATTCATCACCCATGCTTCACACCCATATAAGAGTGTTGGTATAACTATACTCTCATACATTCCCTTCTTTACTTCCATGGACAAAGTTCTTTGTCTCTACAGACTCTGAAGTGCTCCACTCACCCTTTTCCCTCATCAATTCTATGATTCACCTCATCCTTCATAGAACCATCTGCTGACATGTCACTCCCAAATATCTGAATACATTCACCTCCTCCATACTCTCTCCCTCCAATCTGGTATCCAATCTTTTGTCACCTAATCTTTTTGTTATCCTCATCACCTTACTCTTTCCTATATTCACTTTCAATTTTCTTCTTTTACACACCCTACCAAATTCATCCACCAACCTCTGCAACTTCTCTTCAGAATCTCCCAAAAGCACAGTGTCATCAGCAAAAAGCAACTGTGACAACTCCCACTTTGTATTTAATTCTTTTATCTTTTAACCCCACACCTCTTGCCAAGACCCTCGCATTCACTTCTCTTACAACCCCATCTATAAATATATTGAACAACCATGGTGACATCACACATCCTTGTCTAAGGCCCACTTTTACTGGAAATAGTCCCCTTCCCTCCTACACACTCTAACTTGAGCCACACTATCCTCATAAAAACTCTTCACTGCTTTCAGTAACCTACCTCCTATTCCATACACCTGCAACATCTGCCACATTGCCCCCCTATCCACCCTATCATACGCCTTTTCCAAATCCATAAATGCCACAAAAACCTCTTTACCCTTATCCAAATACTGTTCACCTATATGTTTTACTGTAAACACTTGGTCAACACACCCCCTACCTTTCCTAAAGCCCCTTTGTTCATCTGCTATCCTGCTTTCTGTCTTACTCTTAATTCTTTCAATAATAACTCTACCATACACTTTACCAGGTACACTTAACAGACTCATCCCCTATAATTTTGCACTCTCTTTTGTCCCCTTTGCCTTTATACAAAGGAACAATACACGCTCTCTGCCAATCCCTAGGTATCTTACCCTCTTCCATACATTTATTAAATAATAGCACTAACCACTCCAAAACTATATCCCCACCTGCTTTTAACATTTCTATCTTTATCCCATCAATCCCAGCTGCCTTACCCCCTTTCATTCTACCCACTGCCTCACAAACTTCCCCCACACTCACAACTGGCTCTTCCACACTCCTACGAGATGTTATTCCTCCTTGCCCTATACAGAAATCACAGCTTCCTGTCTTCATCAACATTTAACAACTCATCAAAATATTCCCTCCATCTTCCCGATACCTCTAACTCTCCATTTAATAACTCTCCTCTCCTATTTTTAACTGTCAAATCCATTTGTTCCCTAGGCTTCCTCAACTTATTAATCTCACTCCAAAACTTTCTTATTTTCAACAAAATTTGTTGATAACATCTCACCCACTCTCTCATTTGCTCTCTTTTTATATTGCTTCACCACTCTCTTAACCTCTTTTTCTCTTCATATACTCTTCCCTCCTTGCATCACTTCTACTTTGTAAAAACCTCTCATATGCTAACTTTTTCTCCCTTACTACTCTCTTTACATCATCATTCTACCAATCGCTCTTCTTCCCTCCGCACCCACTCGCCTGTAACCACAAACTTCTGCTGAACACTAACACTACATTTTTAAATCTACCCCATACATCTTCGACCCCATTGCCTACACTCACTAGCCCATCTATCCTCCAATAGTTGTTTATATCTTACCCTAACTGCGTCCTCTTTTAGTTTATAAACCTTCACCTCTCTCTTACTTACTGCTTCTATTTTCCTTGTATCCCATCTACCTTTTACTCCCACTGTAGCTATAACTAAAAAGTGATCTGCTATATCTGTGGCCCCTCTATAAACATGTACATCCTGAAGTCTACTCAACAGTCTTTTATCTACCAATACATAGTCCAACAAACTACTGTCATTACGCCCTACATCATATCTTGTATACTTATTTATCCTCTTTTCTTAAAATATGTATTACCTGTAACTAAACCCTTTTCTATACAAAGTTCAATCAAAGGGCTCCCATTATCATTTACACCTGGCACCCCAAACTTACCTACCACACCCTCTATACATGTTTCTCCTACTTTAGCATTTAGGTCCCCTACCACAATTACTCTCTCTATTTTCTTTTGGGATTTTCTTCTTTGTCACCTGCTTGTGGCCCACTTGAAAAAGTTCCTATACATTCGCTTAACATCTCCCAAAATCTCTCTCTCTCTACCTCCTCTCTTCTCCAGGTGCATACACGCTTATTATGACCCACTTTTCGCATCCGACCCTTATTTTAATCCACATAATCCTTGAATTTACACATTTATATTCCCTCTTCTCCTTCCATAACTGATCCTTCAACATTATTGCTACCCTTTCCTTAGCTCTAACTCTCTCAGATACTCCTGACTTAATCCCATTTATTTCTCCCACTGAAACTCGCCTACCCCTTCAGCTTTGTTTCGCTTAGGGCCAGGACATCTAACTTCTTTTCATTCATAACATCAGCAATCATCTTTTCTTATCATCCGCACTACATCCACGCACATTCAAACAACCCAGTTTTATAAAGTTTTCTTCTCTTTTTTAATAAATGTGTACAGGAGAAGGGGTTACTAGCACATTGCTCCCGGCATTTTAGTAGCCTCATATGACATGCATAACTTACGGAGGAAAGATTCTTTTCCACTTCCCCATGGACAATAGAGAAAATAAAAAGAACAAGAGCTAATAAGAAAAAGAAGAAAAACCTAGATGTGTGTATGTATATATATGCATGTGCATGCCTGTGTAGTGTGACCTAAAGTGTAAGTAGAAGTAGCTAGATATACCTGTTATCCAGCGTGTTTATGAGACAGAAAAAAGACACCAGCAATCCTACCATCATGTAAAACAGTTTCAGGTTTCTGTTTCACAGTCACCTGGCAGGACGGTAGTACCTCCCTGGGTGGTTGCTGTCTACCAACCTACCAAGGATATTATGAAGTTCTTTAAAATTATGGAGAAGGTTTGTGTACAATGCACCCAAAGAAATAATGTTTCCATAGGTTACAGGTGCTCAGTTCTCACCCATACCCACCTGTTTGTAAGGTGTTTGTGTCCCTCCCTCTTTGCCCATTCTCTTCTGTAGGGAGTAAATAAGTAAAGTAAGTCATAGGAAGGAGCAGGACTCTAGTAATGTATAAAAAAAAATAGCATAGTAGTTTGTTGGTGAATGTTCTGTTCTAGTTTTCTTTTAAAATTCTTATCATTCTTTATTTTTTCTGTTCACATGAGAATTATCCTTTACCTCGGTATTCATACTGATCTTTTGCAAGCTGAATGAAGCAACTACAAATTATTTTTGTACATTATTTTATGTGGATGGGACGCTAGTAAAATTTTTGCTGGTACCGATGCCAATACCATAAAAAATAACAGATGCTCACCTATATTAATACTGATACCATCAAAATTAGACGATACTCACTGATACCATAATGTAATTTGTAAGCAGATGTTTTGCCAGTTGTATATTAGCCACAGTTGTATTTAAAGAAGAACCAAACTATTCTTAGTTGGGTAGAGAGCTACAGTAGGGCCCCACTTATACAGCACATTAAGTTCCAGGCTAACGCCAGAAAGCGGACATCGCCGGAAAGCAGAATGCCATTTTTTCCACTTATAAATGCCAGAAAACAAGTTTACACTAACATATATTGAGTTAACAATAGAACTAGGCATTAAAAAACAATAAAAAGTAAAATACACAATAAAAAAAAAAGTACACTCATTACTTACCTCAAAATATTTGTAGTCTTAATGTAGGGTGAGAGGTGAGTAGTATTTATTGTAAGAAGTCAGGTGTAGGAGGATGTATGGTAGCCCTCCTGGCCAACCCACCCACATTAATAAGCTACAGCATTTAAAGTGCCCTAGAGCGATAAAATGCCTATACAGTGGACCCCCGAGTATCGGCCGTAATCCGTTCCAGGAGCTAGGCCTTAACTCGAACTGGCCGAAAGTCGAAACATTATTTCCCATAAGAAATAATGTAAATACAATTAATCTGTTCCAGACACCCAAAAATATTCACAAAAAATTCATTTTTTAAAGAATAACTATAGATTTACATACACAAAACAATTATACATATTATAGTCATTAGAAAATAAATACAAAGATTTAAATACACATTTAAATAAACACATAAAATAACATTTTTGCTTACCTTTATTGAAGATTGTTGATGGCATCTGGAAGATAGGGAGGAGGAGGGAGGGCTAGTGTTTGGAAGGGGAATCCCCACTCCCTGCATGTCTGCTACACTCCCTGCATGGCTGTTGATTTGCTTTTGCCATATATCCTGGCAAGCTCCCCTACATGTATGCCACTCATATTTTTCTACTATATCTCCTTCATGGAGGCAAAGAAGGGAATGTATGAAAGTATAGTTGTACCAACACTCTTATATGGGTGTGAAGCATGGGTTGCAAATGCTGCAGCGAGGAGGCGGCTGGAGGCAGTGGAGATGTCCTGTCTAAGGGCAATGTGTGGTGTAAATATTATGCAGAAAATTTGGAGTGTGGAAATTAGGAGGAGGTGTGAAGTTACTAAAAGTATTTGTCAGAGGGCTGAAGAGGGTTTGTTGAGGTGGTTTGGTCATTTAGAGAGAATGGATCAAAGTAGAATGACTTGGAGAGTGTATAAATCTGTAGGGGAAGGAAGGCGGGGTAGGGGTTGTCCTCAAAAAGGTTGGAGGGAGGGGTAAAGGAAGTTTTGTGGGCGAGGGGCTTGGACTTCCAGCAAGCATGTGTGAGCGTGTTAGATAGGAGTGAATGGAGAAGAATGGTTTTTGGGACCTGACGAGCTGTTGGAGTGTGAGCAGGGTAACATTTTGTGAAGGGATTCAGGGAAACCAGTTAATTGATTTAGTTGGACTTGAGTCCTGTTAATGGGAAGTACAATGCCTGCATTTTAAAGGAGGGTCTGGGATAGTGACAGCTGGGAGGAACTATTCTCAGCTGTCGTATCTGAGCGCGATTATGTATGAGTGTGGTGAAAGTGTTGAATGATAATGAAAGTATTTTCTTTTTGGGGATTTTCTTTCTTTTTGGGTCACCCTGCCTTGGTGGGAGACAGCCCACTTGTTGAAAAAAAAAATCAATAAACACAAAATTATTGTGAAATGTTTGAATGAGCGCGCTGGGTAATGTTCACTCAAGGATAAACAAAGCTAGATTGGCTCACGGCACCTGCATGGGGAGGCGTGCAAGCGCGGGAAGGCAGACAGGTCTGGTATGCGGGCTGATAGTCAGGGAAATAGCCGATTGTCGGGGAAAAATTGGGTCAAACAGCGATCGAAACTTGAGCTGGCCGATAGTCGGGGTCCACTGCACAGTGGAACCCCGAGTTCAAAGCAATCTTTTCCCAGGAGCTAGTTCCTAACTCGAAACGTTCGAACAAAAGCAATATTTCCCATGAGAAATAATGTAAATCAAATTACTAATTTGTTCCTGCTGTCAGGATGCATGACAAAATAGTACTTCACTATAATGCTATCATCAGCTCGACAGCTTATTTATCTATCACAATTAATCTAATATGACATAATAAACAATATAAATAACATAAATACCTGATATTCACTCTAGAATGAATAAAATATGTATATCATTACGAATGTGGTGGCGGGGAGGACGGTGGTGGCGGACATTCTTGCTCCAGCTATGAAAACATCTTCCCATTCTTTCCTCCTTCAGACGTGTTAGTATAAGAGAAAACGGAGTTTGTAATGCTAACTGCATTAAATCACTTCTTTCATAAGAAAACCATTATGTACAAATGAACAGGTGTACATACATCATTTACATACCTTGCAGAAGATAGGCAGAGTGGCTTATGCTGTCAGGAGTTTATTTCGTTTCGTCCTTTTTCTAATGCTTAATTGCTACACTCTTAATGCTACACTTTGTCACTGAACTTAACTGCTTTAAACTCCACAACTTGCGCTTGTGCTGGCATGCAGGAACACATTAAAATCACTAAGAGTGTGTTTTTAGTCCTGAAGATGCCATATTAATATAACGATAAAGACAGTGATTATGTATATGTGTGGTGAAAGTGTTGAATGATGATGAAAGTATTTTCTTTTTGGGGATTTTCTTTCTTTTTGAGTCACCCTGCCCTGGTGGGAGACTGCCGACTTGTTGAAAAAAAAAAAATACAATAATAATCACTGAGGCATATAAAACATTAATATAGACATTTTGCTTAATCCATTTATGGTATTTTTTTCAAAATTATATAATAAACATGCTACGTAACATAAACATATAAATTATCATAAATATGAGATGTTTTTCCAGTTGGCTTCACGGAGTGAACGTATTCCATTCGTGTCCAGGCTGGTAACAACAACTGGTTTGTTTACAAAACTCACGAACCTTCTACACACTCATTCTCTGTTTATTCATTTAATCTTGTTTACTCACCTCTCACTCTACATTAAGACTGCCTCACCATTGCCTGCCTCTACCACTTAATGAAGAAGCTCAAACACAATTAATTAATTGTGAAATGTTTGGATGAGCTCGCAGGATAATGTTCAATGGAGGATAAACAAAGCTAGACTGACTCTCGCCTGTGAGGGCAGGCGCCGGGCAGACATGTCTGAGTACGCACGCGGTTCGAAACATGGGGCACATTCGTACTCGGGACAAAATTTGTCCGAACTCAGATCGTCCAGAAGCTCGAATCGTCGAAACCGAACTGCCCGAATCGTCGAGCTCGAATCGTCGAGCTCGAATCGTCAGGGCTCGAATCAGTCAACGTCAAGCTCGGATCGTCGGGGGCTCAATCGTCCGGAGCTCGAGATCGCGAGTCCGAGCTCGAAAGAGTCGAGCTCGAGATCGTCCGAGCTCGGATGAAGTCCGAGCTCGAATCGTCCCACTCGATCGTCCGAACTCGGAAACGTCCGAGCTCGAATCGTCCGAAACTCGAAACGTCCGAAATGATCGTCCGAAACTGATCGTCCGAACTCGGGGAAACCGTCAGCCTCGAAAGAAACGTCCGAAACCCCGATGGGCCGAACTCGGATCTGCTCGAACTCGCATCGTCCGAAACTCGAATCGTCCGAAGCTCAGGGTTCCAGTACAGTACACTCATTACTTAACTTAAAATATTAATAGTCCTAAGTAGGGACGAGTAAATGACAAAAAAATGAATAAATAGAGAGAGAGAGAGAGAGGAGGGGAGGACAGAGCCGCAGAGTATGTAAACAAACGGACGACGTGTCTGGGTTTGGTTGTTACCCTTCCTTACCATGTCTGAATCTTGTACCATAATGCAAACACCTTACATTGTCTACAAGTTGTCTCCACATTGGTAAAGTAGAATAAACAAGAGCAACACTCCCATTCTCATATAACACACCATTTTTAGAAGGAATAACGCTCTGGTGAAGGCATACGTAGGAATAATTTTCTACAATACCCAATGTATTGTGTACACATTTTCTTTGGTATTGAACTAAAGAAAACGTTATTCTTTCCAACACTGACAAGACGACTGGAAAATATCTCATATTTATGGTAATTTATTCTACTGTGGGGTGTATTTTTCCATGTTTATATGTTACGTAGCATGTTTATTATATATAATTTTGAAAAAAAATATAGATGGATTAATCAAAATGCCTATATTAATGTAATATATAACATTTGATGTTCCTCAGAGTGATTATTGTGTTATTATTATTAAAATGGCATCTTCAAGACTAATAAGACACTTAGTGATTTTAACTTGTACCTGCACTCCAGCACAGTGTAAGTTTATTTAGGTACAGGTACCCATAAGTATAATTCTTTCTTTTTCTTTCAACACGTCGGCTGTTTCCCACTGAAGCGGGGTGGCCCAAAAGGAAAAACGAAAGTGTCTCCTTTTATATTTAGTAATATATACAGGAGAAGGGGTTACTAGCCCCTTGCTCCCGGCATTTTAGTCGCCTCTTATGACACGCATGGCTTATGGAGGAAGAATTCTGTTCCACTTCCCCATGGAGATAAGTATAATTATCAGAGTACAGTGGTACCTCGGTTTACGATGTTATCACCTTACGTTATTTTCGTAGATATTTATAACGTAAGAAATTTGTTTGTGTTTACGATGTTTCTTCGGTTACCGACATTGCCGGACCTGTCCGCTGGCGCCCAGCTGAGGCGCACTCCAGGGAGCGTCAGTGCTATTGTTTACAAGCGAGGCGACCACCCACCACACCACGCATTCCATACCCAGTATATTGTCATTATTCCACTGTTTTTAGTGCTTGCAACTGCTAAATAAGCTACCATGGGTCAAGGAAAGATCCTAGTGCTAAGCCTGTGGCAAAGAGGAACAGAAATATATGTACGATAGAAGTGAAGAAGGAGATAATGAAAAATATGAAAGTGGAGTGCGTATCCAGTGAGCTGGCCAGGCTGTATGGTAAACCCTATTCTACCATCGCTACCATTGTGGATAAGAAATATTTAAGTAAAATCAAGGGCTGTTGTTGCAAAAGGTGCATCTGTGATCACAAACAGAGACCACAAGTGGTGGAAAATGTGGAAAGGTTGTTGTTGGTGTGGAT
>WNWK01009941.1:22500-73306 GCA_009830355.1 Cherax destructor | reverse complement strand
AACTGGTCCTCTGTCAATTTTGCAGGTTCAGTCCTGCTGTGGACGAAAAGGGAAATGTTTGTTTACATATATATATTATCTATCTATCTATCTATCTATCTATATATATATATTATATATATATATATATATATATATATATATATATATATATATATATATATATAAAAAAATGGTAGTAGGTTGGTGTCGGGAAACCACCAAAATTCGTCCTAAGTGGTGAAAAAGAAGCCTGTATTTTTTTTTAATGATGGTGGTTCTGGTGTTTTTTTTCTTCTCAAAAACATGAAATTTCAGGTACGTTTTCTATTTCCCCACTTGGTCACACTAAACATACATGTCCCGTTTATGTTCCCCTCATCTGAGTTTTCTTTGATTTTATCAAAGTTCTTGTTCTTATTGCTTTTCCTTTCTATCCAGGGGGGAATGGAAAAAAATTTTCCCCCGTAACCAGTGTTGAAAAGTCAACAAAAAATGGGGAAAAATGGGCTAGAAACCCCCTTTTCCTGTATACTTACTAAAAAAAAAAGGGGAAAACCTTTCAAAGTGGGATTTTAAGTGCGTGGATTTGTGCGAATGATAAGAAAGAGATGTTGTAGATTTATGAATGAAAAAAGCTGGATGTCCTGGCTAAGTGAGACAAAGGGAAGGGGTAGGAAGTTTAAAGGGGAGAAAAAATGGGTTTTGGGCAGGGGGTTTTAAATAAAGTTAAGCTAAAAAAAAGGGGGTAAAGTTGATTAATCAGTTATGGCAGGTAAAGGGGATTAAAAGTATAAATTCAAGGAATTTTTGGAGTAAAATAAATGTTGGATGTGAAAAGTGGGTGATAGTAAGTGTTTATGCACCTGGAGAAGAGAGAAGTGTAGAGGAGAGAGAGAGATTTTGGGAAATGTTTAGTGTGTGGGGAGTTTTGAACCAAGTGAGAGAGTAATTGTGGTTGGGGATCTTAATGCTAAAGAGGGTAAAAATGTTGTGGAGGGAGTAGTAGGTAAATTTGGGGTGCCAGGGGTAAATGTAAATGGGGAACCATTAATTGAGCTATGTGTAGAAAGAGGTTTGGTAATAAGTAATACATATTTTATGAAAAAGAGGATAAATAAATATACAAGGTATGATATAGCACGAAAGGAAAGTAGTTTGTTGGATTATGTATTGGTGGACAAAAGGTTGATGGGTAGGCTTCAGGATGTACATGTTTATAGAGGGGCAACGGATATATTGGATCATTATTTGGTTGTAGCTACAGTTAGAGTAAAAGGTAGATGGGACAAAAAGAAAATGGCAACAGCAAGTAAGAGAGAGGTAAAAGTGTATAAACTAAGGGAGGAGGAAGTTAGGGTGAGATATAAGCAACTATTGGCAGAAAGGTGGGCTAGTGCAAGTATGAGTAGTGGGGGGGTTGAAGAGAGTTGGGATAGTTTTAAAAATGCAGTATTAGAATGTGGGGCAGAAGTTTGTGGCTATAGGAGGGTGGGTGCAGGAGGAAAGAGGAGTGAGTGGTGGAATGAAGAAGTAAAGGGTGTGATAAAAGAGAAAAAGGTAGCTTATGAGAGGTTTTTACAAAACAGAAGTGTAAATAGAAGAGCAGAGTATATGGAGAGTAAAAGAAAGGTGAAGAGAGTGGTGAGAGAGTGCAAAAGAAGAGCGGATGAAAGAATTGGAGAGGCTCTGTCAAGAAATTTTGCTGAAAACAAGAAATTTTTTTGGAGTGAGATAAACAAGGTAAGAAAGCCTAGTTAACGAATGGATTTGTCAGTTAAAAACAGAGTAGGGGAGTTAGTAGATGGGGAGCTGGAGGTATTGGGTAGATGGTGGGAATATTTTGAGGAACTTTTAAATGTCGATGAAAAAAGGGAGGCGGTAATTTCATGTACTGGCCAGGGAGGTACAACATCGTTTAGGAGTGAAGAAGAGCAGGATGTGAGTGTGGGGGAGGTGCGTGAGGCATTATGCAGAATGAAAGGGGGTAAAGCAGCTGGAATTGACGGAATCATGACAGAAATGTTAAAAGCAGGGGGGGATATAGTGCTGGAGTGGTTGGTATTTTTGTTTAATAAATGTATGAAAGAGGGGAAGGTACCTAGGGATTGGCAGAGAGTATGTATAATTCCTTTATATAAAGGGAAGGGGGATAAAAGAGAGTGTAAAAATTATAGGGGAATAAGTTTACTGAGTATACCAGGTAAAGTGTATGGCAGGGTTATTATTGAAAGAATTAGAGGTAAGACAGAGAGTAGGATTGCAGATGAGCAAGGAGGCTTTAGAGTGGGTAGGGGATGTGTAGATCAAGTGTTTACAGTGAAGCATATATGTGAACAGTATTTAGATAAAGGTAGAGAAGTTTTTATTGCATTTATGGATTTAGAAAAGGCATATGATAGAGTGGATAGGGGAGCAATGTGGCAAATGTTGCAAGTGTATGGAATAGGTAATAAGTTACTGAAGGCTGTAAAGAGTTTTTATGAGGATAGTGAAACTCAGGTTAGGGTGTGTAGGAGAGAAGGAGATTACTTCTCGGTAAAAGTAGGTTTTAGACAGGGATGTGTAATGTCACCATGGTTGTTTAATATATTTATAGATGGGGTTGTAAAAGAAGTAAATGCTAGGGAGTTGGGCAGAGGGGTGGGATTAAATTATGGAGAATTAAATGCAAAATGGGAGTTGACACAGTTACTTTTTGCTGATGATACTGTGCTTATGGGAGATTCTAAAGAAAAGTTGCAAATGTTAGTGGACGAGTTTGGGAGAGTGTGTAAAGGTAGAAAGTTAAAAGTGAACATAGATAAGAGTAAGGTGATGAGGGTATCAAACGATTTAAATAAAGAAAAATTGGATATCACATTGGAGAGAGTGATTATGGAAGAAGTAAATGTTTTCAGATATTTGGGAGTTGACTTGTCAGTGGATGGGTTTATGAAGGATGAGGTTAACCATAGAATTGATGAAGGAAAAAAAGGTGAGTGGTGTGTTGAGGTATCTGTGGAGACAAAAAACGTTATCCATGGAGGCAAAGAAGGGAATGTACGAAAGTATAGTGGTACCAACACTCATATATGGGTGTGAAGCATGGGTTGCAAATGCTGCAGCGAGGAGGAGGCTGGAGGCAGTGGAGATGTCCTGTATAAGGGCAATGTGTGGTGTAAATATTATGCAGAAAATTCGGAATGTGGAAATTAGGAGAAGGTGTGGAGTTACTAAAAGTATTTGTCAGAGGGCTGAAGAGGGGTTGTTGAGGTGGTTTGGTCATTTAGAGAGAATGGATCAAAGTAGAATGACTTGGAGAGCGTATAAATCTGTAGGGGAAGGAAGGCGGGGTAGGGGTCGTCTTAGAAAAGGTTGGAGGGAGGGGGTAAAGGAGGTATTGTGAGCGAGGGGCTTGGACTTCCAGCAAGCATGTGTGAGCGTGTTAGATAGGAGTGAATGGAGACGAATGGTTTTTGGGACATGACGATCTGTTGGAGTGTGAGCAGGGTAACATTTTGTGAAATGATTCAGGGAAACCAGTTTATTGATTTAGTTGGACTTGAGTCCTGGAAATGGGAAGTACAATGCCTGCACTTTAAAGGAGGGGTCTGAGATAGTGACAGCTGGGAGGGACTTTTCTCAGCTGTCGTATCTGAGCTCCTCTGCAAAGACAGTGATTATGTATGAGTGTGGTGAAAGTGTTGAATGAGAATGAAAGTATTTTCTTTTTGGGGATTTTCTTTCTTTTTGGGTCACCCTGCCTCGGTGGGAGACGGCCGACTTGTTGAAAAATAATAATAATACATATATATATATATATATATATATATATATATATATATATATATATATATAATATATATATATATATATATATATATATATATATATATATATATATATATATATATATATATATATATATATATATATATATATATATATATATATGCGTGTGTGCACGCATGCATACATACACAGAGGAGGAGCTATGAATCGACCCCTGCAACCACAATTAGGTGAGTACATATATATATATATATATATATATATATATATATATATATATATATATATATATTTTTTTTTATTAACACATCGGTCGATTCCCACCAAGGCAGAGTGGCCCGAAAAAGAAAAACTTTCATCACCATTCACTCCATCACTGTCTTGCCAGAGGGGTGCTTTACACTACAGTTATAAAACAGCAACATTAACACCCCTCCTTCAGAGTGCAGACACTGTACTTCCCATCTCCAGGACTCAAGTCCGGCCTGCCGGTTTCCCTGAATCCCTTCATAAATGTTACTTTGCTCACACTCCAACAGCACGTCAAGTATTAAAAACCATTTATCTCCATTCACTCCTATCAAATACGCTCACACATGCTTGCTGGAAGTCCAAGCCGTTCGCACACAAAACCTCTTTTACCCCCTACCTCCAACATTTCCTAGGTCGACCCCTACCCCGCCTTCCCTCCACTACAGATTTATACACTCTTGAAGTCATTCTGTCTCGTTCCATTCTCTCTTCATGTCCGAACCACCTTAACAACCCCTCCTCAGTTCTCTGGATAATAGTTTTGGTAATCCCGCACCTCCTCTTAATTTCCAAACTCCGAATTCTCTGCAATATATTCACACCACACATTGACCTCAGACATGACATCTCCACTGCCTCCAGCCTTCTCCTCGTTGCAACATTCATCACCCATGCTTCACACCCATATAAGAGTGTTGGTATAACTATACTCTCATACATTCCCCTCTTTACTTCCATGGACAAAGTTCTTAGTCTCCACAGACTCCGAAGTGCTCCACTCACCCTTTTCTCCTCATCAATTCTATTATTCACTTCATCCTTCATAGACCCATCTGCTGACATGTTCACTCCCAAATATCTGAATACATTCACCTCCTCCATACTCTCTCCCTCCAATCTGATATTCAATCTTTCGTCACCTAATATTTTTGTTATCCTCATCACCTTACTCTTTCCTATATTCACTTTCAATTTCCTTCTTTTACACACCCTACCAAATTCATCCACCAACCTCTGCAACTTCTCTTCAGAATCTCCCAAAAGCACAGTGTCATCAGCAAAAAGCAACTGTAACAACTCCCACTTTGTATATGATTCTTTATCTTTTAAACCCACACCTCTTGCCAAGACCCTCGCATTCACTTCTCTTACAACCCCATCTATAAATATATTGAACAACCACGGTGACATCACACATCCTTGTCTAAGGCCCACTTTTACTGGGAAATATTCCCCCTCCCTCCTATACACTCTAACCTGAGCCTCACTATCCTCATAAAAACTTTTCACTGCTTTCAGTAACCTACCTCCTATTCCATACACCTGCAACATCTGCCACATTGCCCCCTATCCACCCTATCATACGCCTTTTCCAAATCCATAAATGCCACAAAAACCTCTTTACCCTTATCCAAATACTGTTCACCTATATGTTTCACTGTAAACACTTGTTCTACACACCCCCTACCTTTTCTAAAGCCCCCTTGTTCATCTGCTATCCTGCTCTCTGTCTCACTCTTAATTCTTTCAATAATAACTCTACCATACACTTTACCAGTACACTCTACAGACTTATTCCCCTATAATTTTTGCACTCTCTTTTGTCCCCTTTGCCTTTATACAAAGGAACAATACACGCTCTCTGCCAATCCCTAGGTACCTTACCCTCTTCCATGCATTTACTAAATAATAGCACCAACCACTCCAAAACTATATCCCCACCTGCTTTTAACATTTCTATCTTTATCCCATCAATCCCAGCTGCCTTACCCCCTTTCCTTCTACCCCTCCCTCCCCAACTTTCCCCACTCACAACTGGCTCTTCCACACTCCTACAAGATGTTATTCCTCCTTGCCCTACACACGAAATTACAGCTTCCCTGTCTTCATCAACATTTAACAACTCCTCAAAATGTTCCCTCCATCTTCCCGATACCTCTAACTCTCCATTTAATAACTCTCCTCTCCTATTTTTAACTGTCAAATCCATTTGTTCCTTAGGCTTCCTCAACTTATTAATCTCACTCCAAAACTTTTTCTTATTTTCAACAAAATTTGTTGATAACATCTCACCCACTCTCTCATTTGCTCTCTTTTTACATTGCTTCACCACTCTCTTAATCTCTCTTTTTCTCTCTATATACTCTTCCCTCCTTGCATCACTTCTACTTTGTAAAAACCTCTCATATGCTAACTTTTTCTCCCTTACTACTCTCTTTACATCATCATTCCACCAATCCCTCTTCTTGCCTCCCGCATCCACTTTCCTGTAACCACAAACTTCTGCTGAACACTCTAACATTACATTTTTAAATCTACCCCATACATCTTCGATCCCATTGCCCACACTCTCACTAGCCAATCTATCCTCCAATAGTTGTTAATATCTTACCCTAACTGCCTCCTCTTTTAGTTTACAAACCTTCACCTCTCTCTTACTTACTGCTTCTATTTTCCTTGTATCCCATCTACCTTTTACTCCCACTGTAGCTATAACTAAAAAGTGATCTGATATATCTGTGGCCCCTCTATAAACATGTACATCCTGAAGTCTACTCAACAGTGTTTTATCTTCCAATACGTAGTCCAACAAACTACTGTCATTACTCCCTACATCATATCTTGTATACTTATTTATTCTCTTTTTCTTAAAATATGTATTACCTATAACTAAACCCCTTTCTATACAAAGTTCAATGAAAGGGCTCCCATTATCATTTACACCTGGCACCCCAAACCCCAAATATATATATATATATATATATATATATATATATATATATATATATATATATATATATATATATATATATATATATATTTTTAAATGTCGTGCCGATTAGGTAAAACTTGCGATTTTGGCTTAAATAGCAACGCTCACCTTGCCATATAAGACAAGTGAAAATTTGTGTATGCAATAATTTGTCAAAATCATTCTGAACATAACGAAAAAATATATTTCATTGTGTTTGTTTATTATTAAATTAATGTTAACGTATCTAAAATATATTTAGTTGGGTTAGGCTAAATTAAATTGCGCTTGTTGTAATAAGGTTAGGTAGGTTTTCAAAGTTTCTCTTGGTACAAAATTATAAATTCTTACATTAACATAAATGAAAAAATATATCTTTAAACGTATAAGAGAAAATTTTAGAAAGGACTTAATTTTAGATGAGTTCTTGCTAATTGACCAGTTTTACCTAATCGGCACGACATATATATATATATATATATATATATATATATATATATATATATATATATATATATATATATATATATGTATGGGTCCACCTCTGGTGTAAATTGTGGGTCCCATAGCCTCGGAGAAGTGGATAAAAAGGCTTCAAGGAAGAATATTTAGATGTCTTTCTGAAGCCATTTGAATATTCCACTTCCCCTACCACCCCGTCTTTTATTAAATATATATAAAATTTATTTCAAGATACATAACATTGTCAAAATACATTAACAAGAATACAATAGTGAGTAAAACAACATAGATGACAACTCAGAGCTACATGTCAAATACTTCGTCCAGCTCCCCGGTAGTGGGCCGCGTTCCCAGAATACTGCAGGCATTTCGCCTCTGGATCGCAACACTGAGTCTCTGAAAGAGGAAGCTGGTCGCCCTGTGGTCCTTGGTTTCTATGATGAGTTTTCCACCCAGCTCCTTGAGAAACTTTAGAGCACACTTGCCCCATGCTCCATGGGTCTCCGACCCTATTGGGATGAAGTTATAACAAGAGGGAAGGTCTTCATATTTGCGGGTCTTCTGGGTCTCCCTGTGGCTGGCAGCTCCACCCCCTTCGGCTAAGGAGTGTGGCAAGTAGGTGTCTTCCAATGTGGCAGCACAGGTGTAGTCCCAAGCAATCTGCTTACCATCCTTCCAGGGTAGTATGGTGGCTCCATCAGGACGCTTATGACTTCCATCAGACCTCTGCACTTGGGGTTCCCGTTGAGCTGGGCAACGGGCTGTGGCGAGGCTTCTCTTTATGATGTCATTGACCTCCTCTACGAGAGAGTGTGAGTAGAGTTGTTGTCTCTAGGCTGCATGGCGGGAGAGTGAGCCAGGGTAAGAGCGGTGCGAGCTGAGCTTGGTAGGCCTATAGATGTCAGCACCAGCATGGCACAAAATATGAACCCAAATGGGCATACATTGCCCGGTCACCTACCCATGTATTAATACCTCGACCATGATTGATTAAAAAAAAAAAACTCGGTCTCTCTCTCTCACAGGAACAGGGCACAGGACACAAAATAAAAACATATATACATGTGGACATGGAAAAAAAAAATCCTACATGGACGGAAAAAAAGGGGGTGTGCTAAAACATCGTAGTCCAAGGCAGTAAGCCTCGATGGGCGTCACTGCACGCCTTCCTGCGTCTGGACAGATACTGCAACACAGGTGACATTGTTGCAGCTGAGCTATGGTGTATCAAGGTACGGTCTCGTTTGGAACAGTGAAGCAGTCATCGTGGAGTAGTCATCGCTGCAGGTGGCTTAGTGTTAAGCGAACTGGGGTCCCACGTGGACGAGCCGGATCTTTAATGAGCCGTGAAGAAACTTCGTGAAAAACCCAGCTAGTTATTATTATTATAATAAAAAAAGCGCTAAACCGACAAGGGTCATACAGCACTGCGGGATAGCAAGTAGTGCGGAGGTTACAATCTGCTAGATGGAGAGGGGAGCAAAGGTGAGGAAAGAAAAGAGATGGAAGGGACTCTAAGGGCTGTGTCAAAGTTCGTATAATAAGGCATTTGCCGACAAAAAGTCAAAAAGGGCTTGAGAGTCAAAGGTTGGATCGTCTGCAAGTAGAGAAGATAAAGTAAGAGTGGTAGGGCGGCGGTGGCGTTGGAGGTAAATCCTTTGAGCTCGCTGGTAAATTGGGCAATCGACAAGGAAGTGAAGAACCGAAATAGGGACCTAACAAGCCTCACAGAGAGGAACAGGGCGTCTGTCCATGAGATACCGATGGGAAAGGCATGTATGACCAATACGGAGCCAGGAGAGTGCAGTCTCCCGAGAATGGCAACGGTGGTAGGAAGATGGACACAAACCTAAAAGCAGTTTAATAGAGCGCAATTTGTTATGGCATATGCCCGTCCACTATTGTTGCCAACAGCTACGGAGATGGGCAGAGATGACTGGAAAATAGTCCCTGAATGGAATAAATACCCCTATAAGAAACCGGGAGATCATGCACTGCTGACTGTGCAGCAGCATCCGCCTGCTCATTGCCCTGCACGCCAACATGACCAGGGACCCAGCAGAAAAACGACATCTTTATTCTTGCTAGCTATGTGATGCAACCATTATTGAATATGGAGGACTAAAGGTTGAGGGGAGTCGAATTGTTTAAGGGCTTGTAAAGCACTGAGGGAATCCGAAATGTTCACGAACATCGAAGGAGACATACAGTGGACCCTCAGTGTTCGTAGTCATCGGAGTTCGTAGTATTCGGAGTTAGTAACTTTTTTCCGTAAAAGCATTGGTTTGAAGATCGTAAATTCGCTCGGTTATCGTAATTCGTCCCGGACGCGTACGCGTGGCCTCATGGTCCGAGCGGCCCAACACTCCATTCAGAGTTAGTGTGCCATTGTTTACCAGCAAGTGACGGTCACCCACGTGTTCATACGATAGATACATTTCGTCATTATTCCATTGTTTTTAGTGCTTGCAACTGCTAGATAAGCCACCATGGGCCCATAGAAAGCTTCTAGTGCCAGCCCTTTGGTAAAGGGCTGAGAGGGGAGGATGTGTCTTCTTAAGTGATTTAGTGATTCTACGATATGTTATGATACTAAAGCAGCAGGAGTTGATAAAGGCTATAGTGCCAGCCAGCGATAAAGTGTAGCATTAACAGTGTAGCAAGTAAGTTAAGCGATTAAGCGATTGAAAAATGACGACACGAAACTTAACTCCTCCAATGTTGTTGGAGTTATATAGGGCGACTGACAACACCGCCGTGTGTCTGGCGGCCATCACTATGTAAGGCTCATCTTTCAGTGGCCCTTATACACCCAACAACAAACAACACAACACCAGTCCTCACATTCGTAATGATATTTTATTTATTCTAGAGTATATGTCATGTTTCTATGTTATTAATATTGTTTATTATGTCATATTAGATGAATTGTGATAGATAAATAAGCCGTAGAGTTTATATTAGTGTCATATTGAAGGACTAAATTGTCCTGTCCCCAAACACACACCCCTGTCGCCGGCACAATTCCAAACATACGCCAGAAACAGAACTCTCTGGAACACTTTTTTGAGCAACAGGGGTCTAGTGACTCTCAAGCTGGCCCTAGTGGCATTAAAAAACAAAGAAGGGAAATAACCCAGGAAAAGGACTTGGTACCTGAAGTCTTTATGGATAGGGATTCCCCTTCCAAACAATAGCAAGTCCTCCCTCCTACCGTCTTCCACACATCAACAACTCTTCAATAAAGGTAAGTGTCATGCTATTATTGTTATATTCTTCATGTCTCATTGTTTTCTGTGTAATTTAATGTATATTTAATGTACAAAAATATTTTATTTTTACTTTTGGGTGTCTGAAAAGGATTAATTGAATTTCCATTATTTCTTATGGGGAAAATAGATTCGGAGTTAGTAATATTCGGTGTTAGTAACTCCCTCTGGAACGTATTAATTATGAAAACCGGGGGTCCACTATGTAACACGAAGAAGTGCTATAAGGATGGCATACAACTCAGCAGTAAAGACACTAGCTGAGTCCAACAATTGGCCTCGGACAACTTCATCAGGGAATACTGCTGTGAAACCAACACCATCAGAAGATTTAGAACCACCTGTATACACAGTAATGGCATGAGCATGTGACCGGAAGTGCTCAAGAAAAAGAGAGCAAGTAGCAGGCATAGGTAGAAAAGCTTTGGCGCACTGTAGTGGGGAGGCAGACATGAATTGTCGGAACTTCCCAAGGGGAAAGGGAAATGGCAGATGTTAAAGGAAAGTACAAGGGGGGCAACTGGAGGAAAGACGGGAGTGAGTGAAGGCGAAGAGAAAACGGTCAGAGTAGGCAGGGGCGTCGAACTAACAGTGGGTTATTACTAATGTCTGAGACTAATCTATACATGGAAGGAACACGGAGATTATGAGCATGGACAAAATAACGAAGACAATGAGCATCTCGATGATCAGCCAGGGAAGGAACACTCGCTTCAGCATAGAGGCAACAGGGGATGAACGAAAGGCACCAAGGCATAAACGGAGACCTTGGTGATGAATGGAATCTAACTTAGAAAGAGTTGTGGGAGAGGCCGCAGAATAGACTTGGTCACCATAATCCAGCTTGGACAAGACTTGGGTGGAATGCAAATGGAGGAGAGTGCGACGATCTGCTCCCTATGAACGATGTGCGAGAACCTTAAGGAGATTCAGCCAACTATGGCAAGTTGCCTTTAAAGAAGAAATGTGAGGTCTCCATGTCAACCTGCGATCAAAGAGCAGGCCAAGAAACTTGACCGTATCACATGCTGGAATATGTGAACCGTGTAAATACATTGGAGTATCTGGGATAAGCGGACGTCTAGTGAAGGTAATGAATCGGGTATTTGTACTAGAAAATTTAAGGCCATGAGAAGTGGTCCAATGGGAGACTCGGTCTATCACAACCTGAAGGGAGGCTGCTACTAGTCGACAGTAAGCTATAGCGAAGTCATCTACATAAAGTGACGACCAAATATGCGAAGGAAGAACGGAAGGTAGGTCATTTATAGCTAATAGAAAAAGGGTAGTGATGAGGACACAACCTTGTGGGGCTCCCTCAGCTTGTACAAAGTCCGAGGAAAGCGAGGCCGTCAATACTGACTCGAAAATGTCTATTGGATAAGAAAGCAGCGATGTAGTGTGGTAGATTACCATGGAGGCCTAAGGAGTGGGCTTGGGCAAGAATGTTATACCTCCTAGAGGTGTCATATGCTTTCTCTAGAACAAAAAGACCGCCAGGATGAAGTGGTTGTTAGCAAAGGCATTCCCAATATACGTATCTAAGTGGAAAGCGAAAGCCATATTGGCGAGGGAAAAGGGTATTGTGAGTCTCTAAGAACTACATCAGACGTCTATTTACCAATCGTTCCATCACCTTGCAGATCACACTGGTCAGGGCAATGGGACGATAGTGAAAGGTATCAAGACCCGAGGCGCCCGGTTTGCAAAACGGCAGTACAATAGCCGATTTCCATTGTTGAGGGAGAACCCCTCGCTCCCAAATAAGATTGAAAAGACGTAAAAGAAGGGGAAGGGCCGTAGAATGGAGATGATGTAGCATATCAATGAGGATATCATCAGGTCCCGCTGCCGACGGTCGGCAAATGGAAAGCATAGACTCCAATTCTCCAATCCATCAGAGGAGAAATCTAAGGGCAATTGCTCCTTGGCAGGCTTAGACGCAAGAAATGAGGGACAGAGGTGAAGCCCTCGGGAGATATGGACAAGATAGTTCCCGATTTCTGTGGCAACTTTGAGAGGTTCTGCGACATCAACCCCAGCAACCTGCAAAACGGGAGCTGGGTCCGGAGTGTACTTGCCACACAACTTCCGCACCTTTTTCCAAATCGCGTACATAGGGGAAGATGAGGTAATGGTAGACATGTAGTCTCACCAACAAGTGCGTTTAGCGTCGTGGATGACACAGCAAGCAACTGCCCTTGCCCGCTTAAAATCTAACAGACTCTCAGCAGTATGATTATATCGATACGGCCCAACGCCGCACGTTTTAAACGCACTGCACGGGCACATGTAGGAGACCACCAAGGTATGCATGTCTGAGAATGCCTACCTGAGGTTTGGGGGATAGAACGCGTCGCCACAGTTAGGACGAAGGTCGAGAATTGGTGTGCCAGTTCGTCAATAGAGGACGAATGGGGATCCTCACAACAGGTGGTAAGATGGGAGTATAAGTTCCAATCTGCTCGAGCAAATTGCCAATGAGGGTTACGAAGTGGATGGGTATATGTAGTATAAGTAAGAAGAATTGGAAAGTTATCACTATCATGTAAATCTGGAAGAAAAGACCACGCTAAATCAAGTGCAATGGGCGAAGAACAAATAGAAAGATCATTGCAGGAGAGAGAGACTGAGTGTGAGAGTCGAAATGGGTAGGGGCGCCCGTATTTTAAACATGAAGAGGATAAGAAGCGAGAAGAGTCTCCAACTGATCACCACGAGAGTCGCAGTGAGACCCTCCCCGCAGGTGATGGTGAGCACTAAAATCACCCAACAACAAGATGGGCGGCGGTAGAGAAGAAATTAAAAACGCGACATTAGAGATACGAAATGCACGGGAGGGAGAAAGATAAAGGGAACAAACTGTAAACCATCTGTGTAAATAAATACTAGCTGCAGTATAATGACGCGGGGAACGAACAAAAACTTGTTGATACGGTATATCAACACGCACAAGAAGCGCTCTTTCATTAAATGATTCGTCAGGTAAGGGATCAGAAGAATGTAACAGCTCATAGCCCAAAATAGGGCGAATGCCAGCAGAATGAAGTTTGGGCTCTTGTAACCCAACACATACTGGGGACAACTGGGAGAGCAACACTTGGAGTTCTCCTCGATTGCCCCTAAGGCCACGAATATTTCATTGTAGAAAAGACATTATGTACAAAAATAAAAGTGGTAACAATAAAAAACAATAAACCCTATGGACTTTTAGGATCAGTAAAGTCAACGTGTGGGGGAAACGGTAAGCATGTAAGCAAGGAAGAAGTAGAATGTTGTTGTGGAGGAAGAGTTTGTTGCGAGGGTCGTAAAAGAGAAGGGGTAGAAGGAAGCGTGTTGGTGTCCATCTGGGGTGTTGTCTCTGCAATACAGCTGGAGATAGCATCTAACGTCTCAGCTGTTAAGGAAGCCGACGATGCCATGATGTCAGAGACAGGAGAGGCATTGCAAGTAGAGGTTGGAGTAACTATGGAGGCAACCAAAGAGGTCTGAGGGGGGCGGGGAGTATGAACTTGAAGAGATGTGTTGGTGGGGGTAGAATAGTCTTGCAGTGTAATAGGAGAGGAAGGGGACAGGAGGGTAACTATGGAAGAAGACTTGGGGAGAACAGGGAAAGAGGGGACTACATGAGGGGGGTGAACATCCACCTTCGTGTGAGAGCTGGAAAGGGGGTGAGAACTAGGCTCCGAGGTAGAAGATAGATTCAACTGTACAGGTGATGGACGTGAAGAAAACGTAGGTCTACGAGGTCTCGTAGACTGAGGGGTAAGCGAGCGAGATGAAGAAGGAGAAGCTGGAAGTGGTGCAGAGGTAGGAGTGTCAGACGATAAAACCGCAAAAGAATTAGAAACTGGGGTGACCTTGGATGACACGGACACATGGGGAATGGGAGGCGGAAGGACCATCGAGGTTGGAGGTCTTCGGGCTTCCCTAGCATACGTGACACGAGGAAGTTTTCCTTGAAGGCAGAGCTGAGAGACAGCCATAGTGTAAGTAAGGCCCTCATGCTCCTTAAGATAACGGATCTCTCATTCATTATGATAGACCTGACAATGGTGTGAAAAGGAAGAATGAGGTTCCTTGCAATTGAGACAAGAGGGGGGAAGACTACAAGACGTATTGGAATGACCTGTAGCACTGCAGACTGGACATTCTGCCGCAGATCTGCAGTGTTTAGCAAGGTGCCCAAAACACCAGCAATTACGACACTGTTGGGGAGTGGGAACTACTTGACGGACCTCTAGGTGATGGCCTGCAATATATACAGAGGACGGAAGTTCACAGTAATTGAAGGTTAAACGAGTGATGTTACTAGGGAAGCACCTCCGCCCACAAGCGGGCAGGATGGATGTATCTACCTTAAGAATAGGAAGGTTCTGAAGAGTTAATTGCTACAAAATATCATTGCCGCAAGACAAAACATCACTCTGTGCAATGGTATGCAGTAAGACCACCGTACCACTGCAAGAATTAAGAGTAGCGTACTTATGAATGGTGACTGGTATGTTATCTATGGAAGTGATATGGGAGAGAGCATAAGCTTGTTCTGAATTCTGTACTGTTATGACATGCGCTCCACTTCGAAGAGCATGGAAGGATATATTTTGGCCAATGTTCCATAAAAGAGATTTACCAATTCCATGATCAGAAAGATAATCAGTTTGAGACGCTGTTTGTAAAGAAAAGAATTTTGTCCTTTGCGTACTTGTTGGCCTGGTACACAAAGGAAGTGAGTGTCACATAGGTTGTTTTTGAGCATTCATTGACGAACTGTCGTCAGTAGGTTGTCTTGGATGTTCAGCAGTAGTACCGCGGGTGGTGTGTCCCGAGGAAGGTGGGTGATCCGAAAACTGTCACACCGTACTCGGGGAAGCCGGACGCATTGTGAAAGGCATGCAAGAAGCAGCAGCTTGAACAGAAATGAGTGACGTCGCAGCACTTGAAGAAGGTGACGAAGCGTCACTGGCAGAAGGTACAGGGGTATGAGAAGAGTAGAGAGAATGGTCCGATGACGATGCTGGGTCAGAACATTGTGTGGGATCAGAAAGGGGCCTGGGAGGAGGAAGGGTTTCACTGGGAGAAGACTCCATAATAGGTGCTTCTTCCATGTTGTCTCCTTTCTTGTTATTTAAAAAAAAAGGAAGGAAATACAAAAAAAGAGGGACAGTCACTAGGAGGCATGGAAGGGCCGGAAGCTCATCCCCTCATCTGAGAGGGCCTCGAGCCCACCGGCAGTGAAGATGCAGTGTGGAACCCGTGCCATAACCTACCCTTCACGCCAGTAAACCAGTGCTCTGGGATAGCAGCCTCACATCTACGGAGCCACCTCGGCGGACAAAAGAAAGGGCGGTCGGAAACCCACCACAAAGCATACCTCCTTTGGGTGCCACCTCCCAGAACCGACAGCCAGCTTCTGGAGATACACCCATTATCTGAAGGGTACCCCGTCTACTTCTCGGACATCCTGGAAGGAAACAGGGCACCTTCAGACAATTCAGATTCCACGGCAAACCACACCACCCCCGAGGGACCCCACGGAGTGGGATGAACCCCAGCACACCTCCCCCCACCTAGAAACCGCAATGCTAGTGGAGAGGACCCCAGAAGCCACAAACGGGACAGGAAAAAGGGGAGGGGGAGGAAAATGGGAAAAAAAGGGGGAATGTGGAGGATGGGATAGGGAAGGGTGGATTGGGGGGTAATTAGGTTCGGTCTGAGGAAGAAGACCAAAAGGTCCAATTCCTCAGACCAAGAGCCTCTTCGCCACTACAAGGAGCCCCCCTGGAAGAGGAAAACCCAGCTAGGTCAGCAAAACATGCAGAATGACTGCTGGACAGAAGTGTAGAACCTGTGAGGTTTAGGATCTTTGAGGTACAGAACCTGTGAGATACAGAACCTGTGAGATTCAGAGCCTGTGAAGTACAAGATGGGTGCGAAGTCATGGGACCTCCAGGGAGTTGAGGTGTAAGAGGTCACCTCCTGGGAGTCAGTTTGGTGTTGCCCCTCATGCTCACGGGTTCTTAAGAGAGAGAAGCACAGACTTAGGGAGGAGGAAACTGTGATCGACGAGACATTACAGCTAAAAATATATACACAGCATACCTCATCTTATACACACAAGACACTTCTGCTCAATACTTACACACAATACACATATCTCAGCTAAAATATACACTCAGGATACCTCAGCTTAAAATATGCACACAATATTCCTCAGCTTATACACACAAGACACCTCTGCTCATAACTTATAGAAAACATACTTCAGCTTATACCATACACACAGCCTACGTCAGCTTATACCATACACACAGCCTATGTCAACTTATACCATACACACAGCCTACGTCAACTTATACCATACACATAGGATAATTATACATATATACATACAGGCTGTGTCAGGTCACACCACGACACAGCTTATATTCTCTAAATCATTGAATGTCAAAAATAAGGTAAAAAAATAAGGTTGTCGTATGAGAGAGCAATGTAATAATGAGGAAGAGGACGCTAGGAGAGAAGATAGAGAGAGTGAGGCATGGCAGTGCTGACTGGGGTGAGAGAGAGAGTGAGGCATGGCAGTGCTGACTGGGGTGAGAGAGAGAAATTGAGGCATGGCAGTGCTGACTGGGGTGAGAGAGAAAGTGAGACATGGCAGTGCTGACTGGGGTGAGAGAGAGAAATTGAGGCATGGCAGTGCTGACTGGGTGAGAGAAAGTGAGGCATGGCAGTGCTGACTGGGGTGAAGAGAGAAAGTGAGGCATGGCAGGGCTGACTGGGTGAGAGAAAAAGAGGCATGGCAGGGCTGACTGGGGTGAGAGAGAAAAGAGAGAGAGAGATAGAGAGAGGCATGACAGTGCTGACTGGGGTGAGAGAGAAAGTGAGGCATGGCAGTGCTGACTGGGGTGAGAGAGTAAGTGAGGCATAACAGTGCTGACTGGGGTGAAAGAGAGTAAGTGAGGCATGGCAGTGCTGACTGGGGTGAAAGAGAGTAAGTGAGGCATGGCAGTGCTGACTGGGGTGAGAGAGAGTAAGTGAGGCATGGCAGTGCTGACTGGGGTGAAGTAAGTGAGGCATGGTAGTGCTGACTGGGGTGAGAAAGAGCAAGTGAGGCATGGCAGTGCTGACTGGGGTGAGATAAGTGAGGCATGGCAGTGCTGACTGGGGTGAGAGAGAGAAAGTGAGACATGGCAGTGCTGACTGGGGTGAGAGAGAGAAATTGAGGCATGGCAGTGCTGACTGGGGTAAGAGAAAGTGAGGCATATCAGTGCTGACTGGGGTGAGAGAAAGTGAGGCATGGCAGGGCTGACTGGGTGAGAGAGAGAAAAAGAGAGAGAGAGATAGAGAGAGGCATGGCAGTGCTGACTGGGGTGAGAGAAAGTGAGGCATGGCAGTGCTGACTGGGGTGAGAGTGAGGCATGGCAGTGCTGACTGGGGTGAAAGAGAGTAAGTGAGGCATGGCAGTGCTGACTGGGGTGAGAGAGAGTAAGTGAGGCATGGCAGTGCTGACTGGGGTGAGAAGTGAGGCATGGCAGTGCTGACTGGGGTGAGAGAGATAAGTGAGGCATGGCAGTGCTGACTGGGGTGAAAAGAGTAAGTGAGGCATGGCAGTGCTGACTGGGGTGAGTAAGTGAGGCATGGCAGTGCTGACTGGGGTGAAGAGAGAAATTGAGGCATGGCAGTGCTGACTGGGGTGAGAGAGAAAGTGAGACATGGCAGTGCTGACTGGGGTGAGAGAGAGAAATTGAGGCATGGCAGTGCTGACTGGGGTGAGAGAAAGTGAGGCATGGCAGTGCTGACTGGGGTGAGAGAGAGAAAGTGAGGCATGGCAGGGCTGACTGGGGTGAGAGAGAAAAAGAGAGGCATGGCAGGGCTGACTGGGGTGAGAGAGAAAAGAGAGAGAGAGAGATAGAGAGAGGCATGACAGTGCTGACTGGGGTGAGAGAGAGAAAGTGAGGCATGGCAGTGCTGACTGGGGTGAGAGAGAGTAAGTGAGGCATAACAGTGCTGACTGGGGTGAAAGAGAGTAAGTGAGGCATGGCAGTGCTGACTGGGGTGAAAGAGAGTAAGTGAGGCATGGCAGTGCTGACTGGGGTGAGAGAGAGTAAGTGAGGCATGGCAGTGCTGACTGGGGTGAGAGTAAGTGAGGCATGGCAGTGCTGACTGGGGTGAGAAAGAGCAAGTGAAGCATGGCAGTGCTGACTGGGGTGAGAGTAAGTGAGGCATGGCAGTGCTGACTGGGGTGAGAGAGAGAGAAAGTGAGACATGGCAGTGCTGACTGGGGTGAGAGAGAGAAATTGAGGCATGGCAGTGCTGACTGGGGTAAGAGAAAGTGAGGCATGGCAGTGCTGACTGGGGTGAGAGAAAGTGAGGCATGGCAGGGCTGACTGGGTGAGAGAGAGAGAAAAAGAGATAGAGAGATAGAGAGAGGCATGGCAGTGCTGACTGGGGTGAGAGAGAGAAAGTGAGGCATGACAGTGCTGACTGGGGTGAGAGTGAGGCATGGCAGTGCTGACTGGGGTGAAAGAGAGTAAGTGAGGCATGGCAGTGCTGACTGGGGTGAGAGAGAGTAAGTGAGGCATGGCAGTGCTGACTGGGGTGAGAGTAAGTGAGGCATGGCAGTGCTGACTGGGGTGAGAGAGAGTAAGTGAGGCATGGCAGTGCTGACTGGGGTGAAAGAGAGTAAGTGAGGCATGGCAGTGCTGACTGGGGTGAGAGTAAGTGAGGCATGGCAGTGCTGACTGGGGTGAGAGAGAGTGAGGCATGGCAGTGCTGACTGGGGTGAAAGAGAGTGAGGCATGGCAGTGCTGACTGGGGTGAAAGAGAGTGAGGCATGGCAGTGCTGACTGGGGTGAAAGAGTGAGGCATGGCAGTGCTGACTGGGGTGAAAGAGTGAGGCATGGCAGTGCTGACTGGGGTGAAAAGAGTGAGGCATGGCAGTGCTGACTGGGGTGAGAGAGAGTGAGGCATGGCAGTGCTGACTGGGGTGAAAGAGAGTGAGGCATGGCAGTGCTGACTGGGGTGAGAGAGTGAGGCATGGCAGTGCTGACTGGGGTGAAAGAGAGTGAGGCATGGCAGTGCTGACTGGGGTGAAAGAGAGTGAGGCATGGCAGTGCTGACTGGGGTGAGAGAGAGTGAGGCATGGCAGTGCTGACTGGGGTGAAAGAGAGTGAGGCATGGCAGTGCTGACTGGGGTGAAAGAGAGTGAGGCATGGCAGTGCTGACTGGGGTGAGAGAGTGAGGCATGGCAGTGCTGACTGGGGTGAAAAAGTGAGGCATGGCAGTGCTGACTGGGGTGAAAGAGAGTGAGGCATGGCAGTGCTGACTGGGGTGAGAGAGAGTGAGGCATGGCAGTGCTGACTGGGGTGAAAGAGAGTGAGGCATGGCAGTGCTGACTGGGGTGAAAGAGAGTGAGGCATGGCAGTGCTGACTGGGGTGAGAGAGAATACTTACGTAAATGACTGAGCCATCATCTTAGTGTTACTGGGAGGGAGGGAGTTTAAAAATAGTGATGATAATAATAACAACAACAATAATAATAATTATTATTTTATTACTATTATTATTATTATATTGGCAAGTTCAAATTACGTACTTTTCTTAGAGCAAGTTTTGAATGGGAGATAATGAACAATGGTGGGATCAGCAGCAACATCACCTTCAAGGATGCCATGTGCAGCCATGACTAGGTTATGTAACCCATGATACTGAGTGACCCCTCAACCTTGAAGAGTGGGGGGATGAACACCATGGTAGGGAGTGTGAGAGCACCCTCTCTAGAGCAGGGTGAGTGGGAGTACCAGGGCAGGGAGAGTGGGAGTACCAGGGCAGGGAGAGTGGATGTACCAGGGCAGGGAGAGTGGAAGTACCAGGGCAGGGAGAGTGGAAGTACCAAGGCAGTGAGAGTGGAAGTACCAAGGCAGTGAGAGTGGAAGTACCAGGGCAGGGAGAGTGGAAGTACCAGGGCTGGGAGAGTGGAAGTACCAGGGCAGGGAGAGTGGAAGTACCAGGGCAGGGAGAGTGGAAGTACCAGGGCAGGGAGAGTGGAAGTACCAAGGCAGTGAGAGTGGAAGTACCAAGGCAGTGAGAGTGGAAGTACCAGGGCAGGGAGAGTGGAAGTACCAGGGCTGGGAGAGTGGAAGTACCAGGGCAGGGAGAGTGGAAGTACCAGGGCAGGGAGAGTGGAAGTACCAGGGCAGGGAGAGTGGAAGTACCAGGGCAGGGAAAGTGGAAGTACCAGGGCAGGGAGAGTGGAAGTACCAAGGCAGTGAGAGTGGAAGTACCAGGGCAGGGAGAGTGGAAGTACCAGGGCAGTGAGAGTGGAAGTACCAAGAGTGGAAGTACCAGGGCAGGGAGAGTGGAAGTACCAGGGCAGGGAGAGCGGAAGTACCGGCCGAGAGGCTGGCTAGATGACTCGGGTTCAATCCCCGGCCGGTCGCAGTATGATATATATATATATATATATATATATATATATATATATATATATATATATATATATATATATCATACTGCAAACGGCCGGGGATTGAACTCGAGTAATTTGTGAATGTATGAATATATATACATGTGAAACTGTTACAGGTTTTGCCTCTTTCACTGTATCAGATCACTGGTATGTTAATGTTAATAGAACATCTATCCCTCCTACTTGTGCCTGACATGTCTGACACTCCCATGTCCAAGCACATAAAAATATCTAACCCCAAATACTACTACATATGTGCCGGTGGCACTGTGTGCCTAGTGAATGTGTAGACATGTATGTATGTATTTATGTATACGCAAATACTCATGCAGCATGCCACTGCATATATGAAGTATCCATCTTTTATATCATAAAAATAATTATAAAGATATATATGTAATATAAGAATATATAATGGCTAACACCATTATATATTCTTAGGCATATAATAACTCTGCATTGTTATCTACTGGTATATTTTCGTGTCATCCAGAGTTCTCTTCCTCCTCCCTTCCTATGAGGAAGCAAGAGAATCCATTAACCCCTCTTCCGGGGGGACTGAGTCCCTCAAGGGGCTGAAGGGGGCTGAGATGATACCCCCTTTACTGGAGAATTTTCTCCACACTTCCCCTCTGTTTTGTCTGGCCCTTATGTATTATTTATCTTGCTTAGGCATACTGTCATCATCCAGCTCCCAGATGATGGAGATAGTTTCATAAAAATTCCATTTCTGCTGTGTATGGGATAGGCTATCCTGAGATACGGTAATTCCCCAAGCGATGGTAACTGCAGCTCTACTGGAAGGACACTTTTGAAGCTGCCGTAGCTGATGAACCCTTGCTGGAACACTTGACGATATCATCATTGACCTGCCGTAGTCTACCAGCCCGGACTACACTACTCTGAAGTCTCCCAGCTCAGGATGACACCTACTGAAGTCTCCCAGCTCAGGATGACACCTACTGAAGTCTCCCAGCTCAGGATGACACCTACTGAAGTCTCCCAGCTCAGGATGACACCTACTGAAGTCTCCCAGCTCAGGATGACACCTACTGAAGTCTCCCAGCTCAGGATGACACCTACTGAAGTCTCCTAGCTCAGGATGACACCTAGTGAAGTCTCCCAGCTCAGGATGACACCTAGTGAAGTCTCCCAGCTTAGGATGACACTACTCTTGAAGTCTCCCAGGTTAGGCTGACACTACTGAAGTAACCTCACCTAGCTAGGACAGACAGATTTCAACATTTTGTATGAGCACCATCCTGCGTGATGGAATATGACAGGCAAATTAATTTTTATTAAGATTCCACGGTGTGGCTGTCACCTAGAACAGTGCTATAAGCTCACTGCTGTGATATGTGATTTTGATCAAAATACTCTGTATGATAGTTACATAATGAGAACACTCGCAGTGTGCTGCTACATTACTCTATGATAGTTACATAGTGAGAACACTCGCAGTGTGCTGTTACATTACTCTGTATGATAGTTACAGAAAGAGAACAAAAGTCGGGTGTTACCCGGACATATTCCAACAAACATGATTAGTTCAGCATACTTAGTGATGAAATATTTCACCCAGAGCTGGTAGGATACAGTAGATAGATCTTTCTAATTTTTGAGTTGACCGTCAAGTAATCCACTATGAGCTTAGTAGCTCTGCTCTAGGGTTATTATTGCTCTAGAATTACTATCTCTCGGGATGGCTCAGGCAGAGATGGAGAAATGTGAGCAGAATATGAGGACATGGTACTACAGCTGGAGGTCAACTCAGGCATCAGTCACTGTCCACACTGGACACAGACTCACGTGTAATATGGCTTTGTTTACACTCTTGGTTCCGCCCCCACATTGTCTCCTATTGGCTGCTTTGCTAGTTGGCTCCACCCTTCCACAGTCACTATTGGCTACAAGAACTATGACGTAAAGCTAAGCTCCACCTACTGCGCTCTTTCAGGGTTATGTAAGAAAGAATAATGATGTTTGCAAGTTCATTTAGTTTCGTTCTTACGTAAAAAATTTAAATGTCTCTCTCTGTAAGACTGAAATAATCTGTTGTGCGTGGAAGAAATCTCTCTTACTGTACTGGCTTCTGCACTCTTCAGCTGGGAAATGCAATACTTGCATCAGTAAGCTAAAGGCTGACACCACTCTTGTAGCAATGTAGCTATGCAATTCCACTTAATCTTTTGTCTTATGTAACTAATTGACCTCCAGGGGCTCTGAAACTGTTTCCACTCATGAAATTAACCTCGTCTCTCATTAAGGGACCCCAATGGAAATAAGTCACTCTGTCTGACTTTTTTGGGTTATCCTAGGTTCTCTACACATATGCTGCTATGTATGATAATGTATGTAAATGTATTTGTGTATACCTGAATAAACTTACTTACTTACTTACTATCAGAAACTTATCATAAACAAATATTTTGACAGGCTTGCAGAGAAGCTCTCTCACCCGACGGACCAGAGCCTGGAACCAGGTCAAAATACACCTGCAGGTAAAATGGTTTCAAGCTCACAGAGGTCTTTAGCTGAATAATTGATTATTTAGAGCCCTCTATTTATGCTACTTCGCATTAGCGTTGATTATTTCCTTCATGGGAAGTTCCCTGATATCGGTGAGGAGATCTTCGACCATGGAGCTAGAATTGTTTTGATTATCTCCCATTCTCTACGGGGTCAGCGCTGCCCTCTGAGTATAATAATAATAATAATAATAATAATAATAATAATAATAATAATAATAATAATAATAATAATAATTAACAATGGGAGAACAAGGCAGGAATACGAGGATAACAACAATGCTACAACAGACCTCGTACAGATAGCAACAAAGAAAACAACAAGGAGCCATGCAAAATGATTAATTATATGTTTTTTTAAGCAAAGGGAGATAACCAAGGAAAACTGGGATCCATAAACACGGTGAGGGAGGCTGAGTGGAAATTGCCATGGGAAATTCACTGATGTAAAATAAAATAATTAAAAATGCTACAAGCAGATGACAAATCCACTCACTGTCTGATTTGAAGCCTAAGCAAATTAGACACATAAATTAGTTATGTAGAGCTTCTCGTAGCCAGTGACCATCCTGTGTTAAGCTTTGCGTATCTAGTAGAAATGGGATTAGAAAGATGGGAACAATGAAATCATGGAAAACTAGATTGTAGAAGAGGAGATTGTGCAGGAAAGAGATGCTTCTTAAATGAAGTATAATGGAAAAGAGAGACTGAAGGGGAAATAAGTCTTTGATATGAAGAACTTAGATAAGTCTACCAGGAGGCCACAGTAAGATTTATATCAATAAAAGCAAAATAAAATAAAAGTTGAACTCGGAAAGAGCCCATGGTTTATTGGTTTATCAGAAACTGTTGGAAGACTAAAACAAGGAGTATAAGAATGATATAAAGTAAAAGAGCTAGAAATGAATATGTCAGGATACGAACCTGGTGAATGGCAACTTGAGAACGACACAGCGAAAATTAAAATCATGACCTAAACTGCTACACAGCTATGTAAGAAGGAAGACAAAACTGCTACACAGCTATGTAAGAAGGAAGACAAAACTGCTACACAGCTATGTAAGAAGGAAAACAAAACTGCTACACAGCTATGTAAGAAGGAAGACAAAACTGCTATGCAGCTATGTAAGAAGGAAGACAAAACTGCTATACAGCTATGTAAGAAGGAAGACAAAACTGCTATACAGCTATGTAAAAAGGAAGACAAAACTGCTATACAGCTATGTAAGAAGGAAGACAAAACTGCTATACAGCTATGTAAGAAGGAAGACAAAACTGCTATAAAGCTATGTAAGAAGGAAGACAAAACTGCTACACAGCTATGTAAGAAGGAAGACAAAACTGCTATACAGCTATGTAAGAAGGAAGACAAAACTGCTATACAGCTATGTAAAAGGAAGACAAAACTGCTATACAGCTATGTAAGAAGGAAGACAAAACTGCTATACAGCTATGTAAGAAGGAAGACAAAACTGCTATACAGCTATGTAAGAAGGAAGACAAAACTGCTATACAGCTATGTAAGAAGGAAGACAAAACTGCTATACAGCTATGTAAGAAGGAAGACAAAACTGCTAAACAGCTATGTAAGAAGGAAGACAAAACTGCTATAAAGCTATGTAAGAAGGAAGACAAAACTGCTACACAGCTATGTAAGAAGGAAGACAAAACTGCTACACAGCTATGTAAGAAGGAAGACAAAACTGCTATACAGCTATGTAAGAAGGAAGACAAAACTGCTATACAGCTATGTAAGAAGGAAGACAAAACTGCTATACAGCTATGTAAGAAGGAAGACAAAACTGCTATACAGCTATGTAAGAAGGAAGACAAAACTGCTATACAGCTATGTAAGAAGGAAGACAAAACTGCTATACAGCTATGTAAGAAGGAAGACAAAACTGCTAACAGCTATGTAAGAAGGAAGACAAAACTGCTACAGCTATGTAAGAAGGAAGACAAACTGCTACACAGCTATGTAAGAAGGAAGACAAAACTGCTATACAGCTATGTAAGAAGGAAGACAAAACTGCTATACAGCTATGTAAGAAGGAAGACAAAACTGCTATACAGCTATGTAAGAAGGAAGACAAACTGCTAACAGCTATGTAAGAAGGAAGACAAACTGCTATACAGCATGTAAGAAGGAAGACAAAACTGCTATACACTATGTAAGAAGGAAGACAAAACTGCTAACAGCTATGTAAGAAGGAAGACAAAACTGCTATACAGCTATGTAAGAAGGAAGACAAAACTGCTATACAGCTATGTAAGAAGGAAGACAAAACTGCTAACAGCTATGTAAGAAGGAAGACAAAACTGCTACACAGCTATGTAAGAAGGAAGACAAAACTGCTATACAGCTATGTAAGAGAAGGAAGAACAAACTGCTATACAGCTATGTAAGAAGGAAGACAAAACTGTATACAGCTATGTAAGAAGGAAGACAAAACTGCTACACAGCTATGTAAGAAGGAAGACAAAACTGCTAACAGCTATGTAAGAAGGAAGACAAAACTGCTACACAGCTATGTAAGAAGGAAGACAAAACTGCTACACAGCTATGTAAGAAGGAAGACAAAACTGCTAACAGCTATGTAAGAAGGAAGACAAAACTGCTAACAGCTATGTAAGAAGGAAGACAAAACTGCTATACAGCTATGTAAGAAGGAAGACAAAACTGCTATACAGCTATGTAAGAAGGAAGACAAACTGCTATACAGCTATGTAAGAAGGAAGCCAAACTGCTAACAGCTATGTAAGAAGGAAGACAAAACTGCTAACAGCTATGTAAGAAGGAAGACAAAACTGCTATACAGCTATGTAAGAAGGAAGACAAAACTGCTATACAGCTATGTAAGAAGGAAGACAAAACTGCTAACAGCATGTAAGAAGGAAAAAACTGCTATACAGCTATGTAAGAAGGAAGACAAACTGCTATACAGCTATGTAAGAAGGAAGACAAAACTGCTATACAGCTATGTAAGAAGGAAGACAAAACTGCTATACAGCTATGTAAGAAGGAAGACAAAACTGCTAACAGCTATGTAAAAGGAAGACAAAACTGCTATACAGCTATGTAAGAAGGAAGACAAAACTGCAACAGCTATGTAAGAAGGAAGACAAAACTGCTACACAGCTATGTAAGAAGGAAGACAAAACTGCTATACAGCTATGTAAGAAGGAAGACAAAACTGCTAACAGCTATGTAAGAAGGAAGACAAAACTGCTAACAGCTATGAAGAAGGAAGACAAAACTGCTACACAGCTATGTAAGAAGGAAGACAAAACTGCTAACAGCTATGTAAGAAGAAACAAACTGCTATACAGTATGTAAGAAGGAGACAAACTCACAGCTATGAAGGAGAAAAACTGCTAAAGTAGAAGGAAGACAAAACTGCTAACAGCTATGTAAGAAGGAAGACAAACTGCACAGCATTGAAGAAACAAACTCTACAGCTATAAGAAGGAAGACAAAACTGCTAAAGCATGTAAGAAGGAAGACAAAACTGCTACACAGCTTATGTTAAGAAGAAGACAAAACTGCATAAGCTATGAAGAAGGAAGACAAACTGCTATACAGCATGTAAGAAGGAAGACAAAACTCTAACAGCTATGGAAGGAGACAAACTGCTAACAGCTATTAAGAGGAAGACAAAACTGTATACAGCTATGTAAGAAGGAAGACAAACTCATACAGCTATGTAAGAAGGAAGACAAACTGCTATACAGCTATGTAAGAGGAAGACAAAACTGCTAACATATGTAAGAAGGAAGACAAAACTGCTACAGCTAGTAAGAAGGAAGACAAAACTGCTAACAGCTATGTAAGAAGAAGACAAAACTGCTATACAGCTATGAAGGAAGACAAAACTGCTAACAGCTATGTAAGAAGGAAGACAAAACTGCTAACAGCTATGTAGAGGAAGACAAACTGCTATACAGCTATGTAAGAAGGAAGACAAACTGCTATACAGCATGTAAGAAGGAGACAAAACTGCTAACAGCTATGTGAAGGAAGACAAAACTGCTAACAGCTATGTGAAGAAAACACTAAAGCTATGTAAGAAGGAAGACAAACTGCTACACAGCTATGTAAGAAGGAAGACAAACTGCTACAGCTATGTAAGAAGGAAGACAAAACTGCATACAGCTATGTAAGAAGGAAGACAAAACTGCTACACAGCTATGTAAGAAGGAAGAAAAGCACAACAGTATGTAAGAGAAGACAAACTGCTAACAGCTATGTGAAGGAAGACAAAACTGCTACAGCATGTAAGAAGGAAGACAAACTGCTAACAGCTATGTAAGAAGGAAGACAAAACTGCTACAGCTATGTGAAGGAAGACAAAACTGCTAACAGCATGTAAGAAGGAAGCAAACTGCTAACAGCTATGTAAGAAGGAAGACAAAACTGCTACACAGCTATGTAAGAAGGAAGACAAAACTGCTATACAGATGTAAGAAGGAAGACAAAACTGCTAACAGCATGTAAAGGAAGACAAAACTGCTACACAGCTATGTAAGAAGGAAGAAAAAACTGCTATACAGCTTGTAAGAAGGAAGACAAAACTGCTATACAGCTATGTAAGAAGGAAGACAAAACTGCTAACAGCTATGTAAGAAGGAAGACAAAACTCTATACAGCTATGTAAGAAGGAAGACAAAACTGCTATACAGCTATGTAAGAAGGAAGACAAAACTGCTATACAGTATGTAAGAAGGAAGACAAAACTGCTATACAGCTATGTAAGAAGGAAGACAAAATGCTATACAGCTATGTAAGAAGGAAGCAAAACTGCTATACAGCTATGTAAGAAGGAAGACAAAACTGCTAACAGCTATGTAAGAAGGAAGACAAAACTGCTAACAGCTATGTAAGAAGGAAGACAAAACTGCTAACAGCTATGTAAGAAGGAAGACAAAACTGCTATACAGCTATGTAAGAAGGAAGACAAAACTCTAACAGCTATGTAAGAAGGAAGACAAACTGCTACAGCTATGTAAGAAGGAAGACAAAACTGCTAAAGCTATGTAAGAAGGAAGACAAAACTGCTATACAGCTATGTAAGAAGGAAGACAAAACTGCTATAAGCTATGTAAGAAGGAAGACAAAACTGCTAACAGCTATGTAAGAAGGAAGACAAAACTCTATACAGCTATGTAAGAAGGAAGACAAAACTGCTATACAGCTATGTAAGAAGGAAGACAAAACTGCTAACAGCTATGTGAAGGAAGACAAAACTCTATACATATGTAAAAGGAAGACAAACTGCTATACAGCTATGTAAAAGGAAGACAAAACTGCTAACAGCTATGTAAGAAGGAAGACAAAACTGCTAACAGCTATGTAAGAAGGAAGACAAAACTGCTACAGCTATGTAAGAAGGAAGACAAAACTGCTATACAGCTATGTAAGAAGGAAGACAAAACTGCTACACAGCTATGTAAGAAGGAAGACAAAACTGCTACACAGCTATGTAAGAAGGAAGACAAAACTGCTAACAGCTATGTAAGAAGGAAGACAAAACTGCTATACAGCTATGTAAGAAGGAAGACAAAACTGCTATACAGCATGTAAGAGGAAGACAAAACTGCTATACAGATGAAGAAGGAAGACAAAACTGCTAACAGCTATGTAAGAAGGAAGACAAAACTGCTATACAGCTATGTAAGAAGGAAGACAAAACTGCTAACAGCTATGTAAGAGAAGACAAAACTGCTAACAGTTGTAGAGGAACAAAACTGCTACACAGCTATGTAAGAAGGAAGACAAAACTGCTATACAGCTATGTAAAGGAAGACAAAACTGCTATACAGCTATGTAAGAAGGAAGACAAACTGCTACACAGCTATGTAAGAAGGAAGACAAAACTGCTAACAGCTATGTAAGAAGGAAGACAAAACTGCTATACAGCTATGTAAGAAGAGACAAAACTGCTATACAGCTATGTAAGAAGGAAGACAAAACTGCTATACAGCTATGTAAGAAGGAAGACAAAACTGCTACACAGCTATGTAAGAAGGAAGACAAAACTGCTATACAGGAATGTAAGAAGGAAGACAAAACTGCTATACAGCTATGTAAGAAGGAAGACAAAACTGCTACACAGCTATGTAAGAAGGAAGACAAAACTGCTATACAGCTATGTAAGAAGGAAGACAAAACTGCTATACAGCTATGTAAGAAGGAAGACAAAACTGCTTTACAGCTATGTAAGAAGGAAGACAAAACTGCTATACAGCTATGTAAGAAGGAAGACAAAACTGCTATACAGCTATGTAAGAAGGAAGACAAAACTGCTACACAGCTATGTAAGAAGGAAGACAAAACTGCTATACAGCTATGTAAGAAGGAAGACAAAACTGCTACACAGCTATGTAAGAAGGAAGACAAAACTGCTACACAGCTATGTAAGAAGGAAGACAAAACTGCTACACAGCTATGTAAGAAGGAAGACAAAACTGCTATACAGCTATGTAAGAAGGAAGACAAAACTGCTATACAGCTATGTAAGAAGGAAGACAAAACTGCTATACAGCTATGTAAGAAGGAAGACAAAACTGCTACACAGCTATGTAAGAAGGAAGACATAAGTTAAGGACGAAGGGATAGAACTAAACAAGGATAGTGAACTCATGGAAGATAAAGAGAGATCAGTAAAGAATTAAACAACTAATTCAAGAAAGTATTCACTGAGGAGACAGTGTCAGGGTTCACAAGCATCGGGGAGGACTGAGGAGACAGTGTCAGGGTTCACAAGCATCGGGGATGACTGAGGAGACAGTGTCAGGGTTCACAAGCATCGGGGAGGACTGAGGAGACAGTGACAGGGTTCACAAGCATCGGGGAGGACTGAGGAGACAGTGACAGGGTTCACAAGCATCGAGGAGGACTGAGGAGACAGTGTCAGGGTTCACAAGCATCGGGGAGGACTGAGGAGACAGTGACGGGGTTCACAAGCATCGAGGAAGGAACAGACCAGATGAAGGTGGACAACATTCTCACGTCCAATTAGGAATTGATGAAGCAGCTGAGGCAACTGAATATCGCAGATGCTACGGCACCAGACAATACATCCTCAGAGGTGCAGAATGAAGACGTGGAAGAACCGAGTGAGTCCATCACTGCTACATATAATGAGTCACTAGACACAGTACAAATACCAAATAGTTGACAAACTGTAGGGAAAGAAGCAAGAAACATTGGATTACAAATATTAGGAATATTCTGTAAAGTACTGGAAAAGATAATCGGAAAGAGATTGGTGATACATCTGGAGAGGAGGAACTTCACTGTAGAAAACCAGCACAGATTTAGGGAACGAAAGTCTTCCTTATGAACTTTTTAAAATTCTATGATAGAATAACGGAAATTAAACAAGAAGGATAGTTCTTTTTGGAGTGCAGAAAAGCATCTGATATGATGCCATACAGGCGACTAACCCCCCCAAATTTGAAAAGCAGGCAGCGGTGCAAGGAAAAGTACTACACTTAATCAGTATCTAAGGGATTAAAGATGGAGAAGGCTGGTAATGGAGGAAACGTCAGAAAGGTTGAGAGTAAGGCTAGGTACTTGGTCCAGTACTCCTCTGGCTCGTGTTCTTTCACCCGTTATTTCATTTCTCTTTAACAAATCACTAGAAACCCGGGAAACCAGCAGTTTCCCGACACTACTCAAGACAGCAAGGGTCACACCAATACACAAAGGTGGTGACCCCACATGTAAACAACTATAGGCCAATAACAAACTTACCGTTGCTATCCAAAATCTTCGAGAAACTTGTGCACAAGATATTATACTTCTTTATAACAGCGCAAAAAATCCTCAACTCCTGCCAATTTGGCTTCAGGAAAAACAAAAGCACAAATGACGCAATTGTAAAAATGCTAGACCTACTTTACACAGCACTTGAAAAAAATGAATATCCATTACGATTCTTTATCGACCTAAGGAAAGCTTTTGATACAGTAGACCACAGCATCCTACTCCACAAACTTGATCATTATGGTATAAGAGGCCATGCACTTACCTATTTCAAATCCTACCTTACTAACAGACAGCAGTACGTCTCTATTAACGACACAACCTCATCAACAAGACCACAGGTTAATGGAGTACCACAGGGAAGTGTAGTACTCCAGTGTCTATCAATGATAATAATAATAATGTAATAATATTGGTAGAATTACCGACAATATGTTAAGTAAAAGGACACAAATGCAACTAATGTGACATTTTATTGTGGCAACGTTTCGCTCTCCAGGAGCTTTCTCAAGCTTGAGAAAGCTCCTGGAGAGCGAAACGTTGCCACAATAAAATGTCACATTAGTTGCATTTGTGTCCTTTTACTTAATAATAATAATGTATCACAACAACTTAAACCTATTCTCTTTGCTGACGACACGACATATGTCATCTCCCACCCTAATCTCGCCTCACTCAACACTATTGTTAACGAAGAGCTAGTAAAAATATCGACCTGGATGACTGCCAATAAACTTATACTTACTATTGACAAAACCTTTTATATTATGTCTGCGAGCAGAACAGGTGTTGCCCAGCTGAACATTATGATTGACAACACTCTTATTGCTAAACATAATGAGGTCAAATTTCTGGGCCTACACCTCGACAGCAACTTGAAATTCAACACCCATATTCAACACATAACAAAAAAAGTATCCAAAACAGTTGGGATCCTCTCCAAGATACGTTACTATGTACCACAATCAGTCCTACTCACACTATACTATTCACTCATCTATCCCTACCTCACCTATGCCATATGTGCTTGAGGATCAACAGCAACAACTCACCTAAAGCCAATAATAACCCAACAGAAAGCCGCAGTAAGAATTATCACGCAATCCAATGCAAGACAACACCTCTCCCACTCTTCAAAGACCTAAACTTACTCACTTTTCAGAACATCCACACTTACTACTGTGCAACCTACATGTACAGAACCATAAATTCTAATATTAACCCTGAACTAAAACACTTTCTTGATAGTTGTGACAGGACCCACAGACACAATACCAGACACAAAAATCTCTATTACATTCCCCGTGTCCGGCTAAACCTCTACAAAAACTCAATGTACATTAAATGGCCTGAAATTTGGAACTCCCTACCTGACAACTCTAGAACCACAGACTCGACAACCATTTTTAAAACTGATGAAAATTAGACATATGCAACATCTGGGTATTTTTAATGTAGAAGTTTCGCCATCCAGTGGCTTTATCAATACTTATTCTAGGACATAATTTTGAATATAGTTCTACTGTCTTCAAATTGTCCTATAATTTGTATTGATAAAGCCACTGGATGGCGACACGTCTACATTAGACATACCCAGATGTTGCAAATGTGTCTAATTTTCATCTTGTCGGTATTGTATTCCATTTATGTACAATCTTTAAAACTACCGTTAAAAAACACCTTATCACCCTAACACACCCCATCATCAGCTATGTGAAGAGCACCTAACACAACCCATCATCAGCTATGTGAAGAGCACCTAACACAACCCATCATCAGCTATGTGAAGAACACCTAACACAACCCATCATCAGCTATGTGAAGAGCACCTAACACACCCCATCATCAGCTATGTGAAGAGCACCTATTCCCTTTTTTTGTATCGTGAACACATCAAAACAAGATATAGACTTACTCTGGTTATCTTAATTCCTCCTAATTTACACTAACACTCACCCAAATGACTAAACATAAAATTCCTAATATAGTTATTGCCTAATAAATCTTAAGTTAGTCCTAAGTTAGCCTGTAATACTATGCCAATACAGCAGCTTATACAGTGTATCATGCCGAGGTAAAACCATTCCCATAATAATATTACTTAATTTACCAATTGTAATATTATTAAATGTTTTGTACCACCTCACTATTGTCAATTTAATTAATGTTAATCACATCAATTAGCTAACTTTTATATCAGTATACAATAATGTATATTAAAATGTACTACTCCATAACCTGTGTCAATATAGAGTAAGAATTAGGATTAGTCTGCCCAAAATGCCTAGGCATGCTAGTGGCCTTCTTTGTAATTAATTTTCAAAATATATGAATGACCTGTAAGGGGAGAGGAATTCCTATCCATCATTATTTGAATTTTCATCTGAGCTGCCTGCTGGGATGATCTCTGCTTAAATATGATTTGCTACATTCCTCCATTTTAGGTGTCTCAAGTTGAAATCTCCCAGTAGCAAGATGTTAGGGGCAGGAGTTGAGAGATTTTCCAGACAGTGGTCAATTTTCAAATGCTGTTCCTGGAATTGCTGGGAAGTTGCATCCGGAGGCTTGTATACCACCACAATGACAACGTTTTGGTTTTCAATCTTTACTGCCAAAACTTCAACTACATCATTTGAGGTGTTTAGTAGTTCTGAGCAAATGAACGACTCTGTGACGTACAGGCCAACCCCCCTTGTTGCCTGTTTAGTCTGTCACATCTGAATAGGTTATAATCTGGGATCCATATTTCGTTGTCAAAATGATCCTTTATGTGGGTCTCTGTGAATCCTACAAACATTGCATTTGACTCCGTGAGCAGTCCCTTGATGTAAGGAATTTTGTTGTTTGTTGATGGGTTTAGACCCTGTATGTTTGCAAAGACAAATGTCGTTATATTGATGAGATTTATAGATGTTTTATTTGCTGGCTTTAATATCTGTTGTTCTGGAGTGGAGGCCAATGACTGTGCCTCTGCTCCAGAAGTGTTCTCAGTTGGTGTAAGATTTCTGTCATTTCTTGCCAGTCTTTTTTTTCTTCCTGGCACTAAGAAACTTCCTTCTCTGGAGAGGTTATGGCTCCCCTCTTTTGTTTCCCATAGTCTGGCTAGTCTGTGTCTTCTTGTCCCCTTTAGATGATGTGCCTGACAGTATACGTTGTAGCATTTTCTTTCATGGAGTGACGAGTGACACATTTCAGGGCGAAATAAATTACAGGAAGGGGAGTTGCACCCTCCAGTTGTCATGTGGATGCGTCATTTTTTTGGGATGGTCAAAGGTGCATATCCCACCTGTTTTGCCAGATATACCATGCCTGCAGATACCTAAGGCATAGAATTTGCATTGGAATTTTGTTTCCCCTCTACCTACTGCCCCTGTATGGACATCAGTGCTTCCACCAGGTTTTACTGGTAATGTGTCAACACTGTTCTCTGAGGCATCATCCCCTTTTTTTCCATCTCCAGCAGTATCGCTATTTTTTACCTCTGGACTCACGAAATCGTAATGACAACAAACCATACCCCACCCGTTGTTGGTTTGTTTACCTCAGGAGCACTGTCTTCCAAGACAGCTCCGTCCAACCCACCCATTTTATTTTCGCAGCTGTCATAAGGCATATCTCGTTTGGGCAGACCCAAAAACATTTCTCTGATTTTATATCAAAAGTGGTTGCTGGTTTAAAGTTCCTGCATGACCCATGGGACCATTTCCCACAGAGATTGCATGCAATCCAGGCATGACTTCGTCTGTTACCTTTTCTGCAGACTACACAGATTTTCATGGTGGTGGTCATTTACAACACTTTACAACACTTTCTAATTCTCCTAACTAGCTAGTATATAACTGCTAAAAGTATTTACTTGTTAGTGTTTAACAGTTCTTTAACAGCTCTTCTGGGTTTAATATATAGAGATTTTATGCATTATAGATTCAATCCCATACAAAAATCTTCCCTCCTGGTACACTTGAACAGTTCTTCAAGGTAGGCTGGCTAGATAAGCCTACCATAAAAGTAGTTTTTTATATGTTGGTATATATACTGTAGTTTGATATATATGGCATACTGCTGTTTGCTAAGTATGCGCTGTATGACGCTTGTAGGTCTAGCAACACTCGGTACAACATCCAAACACAACACCAGAAACAATTACCAGGAACATGAAACAAACACACAATACCAAGAACAAACACACAACAGGAGAAACAATAACCAGGCAACAAAAACAAACACACAGCACGAGAAACAATAACCAGGCACCAAAAACAAACACATAGCAAACAATAACCAGGCATCAGAAACAAACACACAACAGGAGAAACAATCACCAGACGTCAGAAACAAACACACAACAGGAGAAACAATAACCAGGCATCAGAAACAAACACACAACAGGAGAAACAATCACCAGGCGTCAGAAACAAACACACAACAGGAGAAACAATAACTAGGCATCAGAAACAAACACACAACAGAATAAACAATAACCAGGCATCAGAAACAAACACACAACAGGAGAAACAATCACCAGGCGTCAGAAAAAAACACACAAAAGGAGAAACAATAACCAGGCATCAGAAACAAACACACAACAGGAGAAACAATAACCAGGAACCAGAAACAAACTCACAGCAACAGAAACAAACTCACAGCAACATAAACAAACTCACAACAACAGAAACAAACTCACAGCAACAGAAATAAACTCACAGCAACAGAAAAAAACACAGCAACAGAAACAAACACACAGCAACAGAAACAATCACCAGGCATCAGAAACAAACACACAGCAGGAGAAACAATAACCAGGAACCAGAAACAAACTCACAGCAACAGAAACAAACTCACAGCAACAGAAACAAACTCACAGTAACAGAAACAAACACACAGCAACAGAAACAAACTCACAGTAACAGAAACAAACTCTCAGCAACAGAAACAAACTCACAGTAACAGAAACAAACTCACAGCAACAGAAACAAACTCACAGTAACAGAAACAAACTCACAGTAACAGAAACAAACACACAGCAACAGAAACAAACACACAGCAACAGAAACAAACACACAACAACAGAAACAAACTCATAGCAACAGAAACAAACACACAGCAACAGAAACAAACTAATAGTAACAGAAACAAACTCATAGTAACAGAAACAAACACACAGCAACAGAAACAAACTCATAGCAACAGAAACAAACACACAGCAACAGAAACAAACTCACAGTAACAGAAACAAACTCATAGTAACAGAAACAAACACACAGCAACATAAACAAACACACAGTAACAGAAACAAACACACAGCAACAGAAACAAACACACAGCAACAGAAACAAGCTCATAGCAACAGAAACAAACACACAGCAACAGAAACAAACTCATAGCAACAGAAACAAACACACAGCAACAGAAACAAACTCATAGCAACAGAACCAAACACACAGCAACAGAAACAAACTCACAGTAACAGAAACAAACTCACAGCAACAGAAACAAACTCACAGCAACAGAACCAAACTCACAGCAACAGAAACAAACTCACAGTAACAGAACCAAACACACAGCAACAGAACCAAACAAACAGCAACAGAACCAAACACACAGCAACAGAAACAAACACACAGCAACAGAAACAAACTCACAGCAACAGAAACAAACTCACAGCAACAGAACCAAACTCACAGCAACAGAAACAAACTCACAGCAACAGAACCAAACTCACAGCAACATAAACAAACACACAGCAACAGAAACAAACTCATAGTAACAGAAACAAACACACAGCAACAGAACCAAGCTCACAGTAACAGAAACAAACACACAGCAACAGAAACAAACTCACAGCAACAGAACCAAACTCACAGCAACAGAAACAAACACAAAGCAACAGAAACAAACTCATAGTAACAGAAACAAACACACAGCAACAGAAACAAACTCACAGCAACAGAAACAAACACACAGCAACAGAAACAAACTCACAGTAACAGAAACAAACACACAGCAACAGAAATCACAAACAAACAAAAAAGCAACAGAAACAAACACACAGCAACAGAAACAAACTCACAGTAACAGAAACAAACACACAGCAACAGAAACAAACTCACAGTAACAGAAACAAACTCACAGCAACAGAACCAAACTTATAGTAACAGAAACAAACACACAGTAACATAAACAAACTCACAGCAACAGAAACAAACTCACAGTAACAGAAACAAACTCACAACAACAGAAACAAACTCACAGCAACAGAAACGAACACACAACACCACATACGAACACCCAGCATCACATACAAGCACCCAGCATCACATACAAACACCCAGCATCACATACAAACACCTAGCCTCACATACAAACACCCAGCATCACATACGAACACCCAGCATCACATACAAACTCCCAGCATCACATACGAACACCCAGCATCACATACGAACTTCCAGCATCACATACGAACATCCAGCGTTACATACGAACACCCAACATCACATACGAACACCCAGCATCACATACGAACACCCAGCGTCACATACGAACTCCCAGCACAACATACGAACACCTGTCACATACGAACACCCAGCTTCACATATGAACACCTGTCACATACGAACACCCAGCACAACATACGAACACCTGTCACATACGAACACCCAGCACAACATACGAACACCTGTCACATACGAACGCTGAGACTAACCTAAATCTTTCAGACCTTGATCCAGTAAACTTTATTCTGCAGCTGAACTTGGACTGACACTACCAGAATAAAAGAATTATCTAACATTATTTTGATCTTTATTGCTCTATTACCGAGTTTGTTTGTATATAAATTTGTTTGTTTCTGTGTGTGTGTACTCACCTAGTTGTGGTTGCAGGGGTCGATTCATAGCTCCTGGCCCTGCCTCTTCACTGGCCGCTACTGGGTCACTCTCCCGGCACAATGAGCTTTATCATACCTCTTCTTAAAGCTATGAATGGAACCTGCCTCCACTACATCGCTTCCCAAACTATTCCACTTCCCGACCACTCTATGACTTCCTAACATCCCTGTAATTCATCTGAGTCTTCAACTTCCAACTGTGTCCCCTTGTTGCTGTGTCCCATCTCTGGAACATTCTGTCTCTGTCCACCTTGTCAATTCCTCTCAGTATTTTATATGTCGTTATCATGTCCCCGCTATCTCTCCTGTCCTCCAGTGTCGTCAGGTCGATTTCCCTTAACCTCTCCTCGTAGGCCATACTACTTAGCTCCGGGACTAGTCTTGTTGCAAACCTTTGCACTTTCTCTAGTTTCTTTACGTACTTGGCTAGGTGTGGGTTCCAAACTGGTGCTGCATACTCCAATATGGGCCTAACGTACACAGTGTACAGGGTCCTGAACGATTCCTTTTTAAGATGCCGGAATGCTGTTCTTAGGTTTGCTAGGCGCTCGTATGCTGCAGCAGTTATTTGGTTGATATGCGCCTCAGGAGATGTGCCTGGTGTTATACTTACCCAAAGATCTTTTTCCTTCATTGAGGTTTGTAGTCTCTGGCCCCCTAGACTGTACTCCGTCTGCGGTCTTCTTTGCCCTTTCCCAATCTTCATGACTTTGCACTTGGTGGGGTTGAATTCCAGGAGCCAATTGCTGGACCAGTCCTGCAGCCTGTCCAGACACCTTTGTAGTTCTGCCTGGTCGTCGTCCGATTGAATTCTTCTCATTAACTTCACATCATCTGCAAACAGGGACACTGCGGAGTCTATTCCTTCTGTTATGTCATTCAGAAATACTAGAAACAGCACCGGTCCTAGGACTGACCCCTGTGGAACCCCACTCGGCACCGGCGCCGACTCTGACACCTCGCCACGTACCATGACTCGCTGCTGTCTTCCTGACAGGTATTCCCTGATCCATTGGAACTGTGTGTGTGTGTGTTCGTGTGTCTCTGGGTGTGTTAGATTGAGATTGAGTGTGTGTGTGTGTGTGAGAAAGAGAGAGAGAGAGAGAGAGAGAGAGAGAGAGAGGCTTCAGGAAAGGTTACTCTGCTGCTGATCTGTTGTTAAACCTCTCCACTAAATGGCACCAGTCACTGGACGAATCCAAAGTCAGCTGTGTGATAGCACTGGACATTGCTGGTGCTTTCAACCGAGTGTGGCACCAGGGCCTCTTGGCAAAACTGCAAGCACTGAGAATTGCAGGTTCTACACTATGTCTCCTCAGTGATTATCTTCATGGGAGATCTCTAAGGGTAATTCTCAATGGAACAGAATCAGCAAGACATCGTATTGGGGCAAGTGTTCCACAAGGAAGTGTGCTGGGACCATTGTTATGGAATGTCTTCTTCAATGACCTTCTTCATCTCATCCCAGAATCCCATGCATATGCAGACGACTGTACTCTGACATTTACGTATCCAAGAGAAGAAATGTCAGCTGCTCTAAGCTACATCAATCACCAGCTAAGAGCTATATCAGCTTGGGGAAACCGATGGCAGGTAACATTTGCACCTGAGAAAACATAAATGATGATGGTCTCTAGGCACCATGATGGTAATGCCGGAGCAGTAGTAAGTATTAATGAAAGTGTTGGTACCTGGGGAAGAAATTGTTATCCTTGGGGTGAAATTTGACTCCAAACTGACCATTAATTAAGAACCACGTTGTAAATCTTGCAAACAAGGCAGCCATGAAGCTTACAGCACTTTGACGTATCGTATCTGCTTGACAGAAGGAGGTTGCAAGATTCTGTATGAGACACAAGTACGCTCACACCTTGAGTATGTTCCACTTTCTTGGTTTGCCTGACCCCCTCCCCATCTCATCTGCGACTGCTTGACTGAGTAGAGAACAGAGCAAGACGTCTCATTTCTCGCCTGGACCCATCCTGGATAGATCTGTCATTTCAGCAAAGTCTTCAACGCTGGAGGGATGTGGGTGGCCTTACTGTTATGTATAAGGCCAACATCGTCAAAGTACTACCCTTGGCTCCACTTCGAAGACATCGAGAAGCAATCTTCTATACCACAAGACGGGCAGAAAGCAGCAACTTCACTCTGGCTGTATCCTTCTCCAGAACATCACATCATCTGAGATCATTTATCCCCAGGATGACTCGAGTCTGGAACACATTCGTACAAAATTATGATGTGAACAAGACAAAGTTAGTTGAACAAATGAAAATGCTGACCCACAGATGACTCCAACTTCACCCTGTTCCCTACTTGTATGTTTCATAACAATAAAAATGCTTTCAAATGAGCTGATGTAGGTAACAGCTGTTAGCTTGTCAATAAAGTTAGGAATCCTTAAGCTAACTTTGTTAAACCCTGTGTAAAAAAAAAGACAGACAGACAGAAGGAGAGAGAGAGAGAGAGAGAGAGAGAGAGAGAGAGAGAGAGAGAGAGAGAGAGAGAGAGAGAGAGAGAGAGAGAGAGAAGAGAGAGAGAGAGAGAGAGAGAGAGAGATAGACACACACATACACACACACACACACAAACCCTCCCTCTCTCTCCCTCCCTCTCTCTATACCTCCCTTTCCCCTCTATCTCCCCTCTCTATACCTCCCTCTCCCTATCCCTTCCTCTCCCTCTCCCTACCTCTCCCTACCTCTCCCTATCCCTCTCCCTCTCCCTACCTCTCTCTCTCACTCCCCCTCTCCCTCTATCTCTCTATCTCCCTCCATCTCTCTACCTCCCTCTCTCTCCCTCTACCTATCTCTCTCCCTATCTCTCTACCTCCCTCTCTCCCTCTCCCTCTATATCTCTATCCACCCTCTTCCACACTTCCTCTAAGCTATCTCTCTCCCCCTCACCCCCTTCCCGATCCTTTCTCCGTTCTCCCTCTCCCCTTCCCTATCCCTCTTCTTTCTCCCGTCTTCTGACACCCTCAACACTTCCACAAGGGCACACAGTGGGAATAAGGGTGGCTCAGAGAGAGGGGTGTCAACAAGGAGGATGATGGCCGATCCGGGAAGGCCACAGTGGGAGGAGGAAATCATCAAAAGGGAAAAGGATTGGGAGAGGAAGAATTTGGTGATCACCGAGGAGCTCAATAAAAGGGAAAAGGAATGGGAGAGGAAGATATTGGTGATCAGCGAGGAAATGGAGAGGAGGATAGCTGAGGAGAGTAGAAAATGGGTAATGCAAGTCAAAAAAGCAGAAGCCAAGATCCAGATCTTAGAAGTGAAGCTGCAGGGACTGACACAGAATAGAGACAAAAGTACCTGGCCTGAAATGGCGCTTGGAGCTTGTGCACCAGACACAGCTAAAGGGAATGAGGAGAAAAAAGGAGAACTCTTGTATGCACAGGCACTGGCAGACACACGTGGGGCCCGAAGCAAGACGAGCAGGATACTAACAACACAAGAGAGGGATATAGAAGAAGCAGACAGGGACAAGAAGTGCACCACAGTAACAACGAATGAGGGCACAGTAACAACACATGAGAGGGTAGGCAAAGCAGCAGACACACTAAATGCGGAGACCCCAACAACACACTGCAGTGGACAGGGACGTATGAGCAGGCCAGACACACAAAGGAACACAGGAGATACAACTATGACAGCACAGGGAGAGGCTAAGGCAATGGGAGACACAGTGGGAGGAGGAAAGGGAGAAGTCGATCTTTATCTATGGCCTGAAGGCAGTCGAAGGGGACACCCACGACAGAAGGAAACAGGAGGAGAAAGAAAAGATCGATGGTATCATGCTAGCAATAGGGGGAGACACGTCCCAAGTGACAAATTTTTGGAGAATCGGGTGGTACACAAAGGGAAGAAATCGACCCCTCAAGGTAATCTTCAATTCAGAATCAGCCCGCACCACGATCCTGCAAGAGAAAGCTCAGCTGAGGACGAACCAGGGGTACCGAAATGTATACCTAGATCGGGACAGAATGCAGGAAGAAAGGGAGGCCCCAAGGGAGAAGATAAGAAGGCGAAGAGAGGAGGGAGAGGAGACAGCGATATACGGAGGACACCAAGCCCAAGCAGGACACACACACACACTGGAAGTACCCTCGACGGGCCTCAAATCACAAACAACCCACGAAAACCATACACTCTAACACCACACACACTTATCAGTCCCCCTGTCCCCACCCCAGCAACCCAAAACCCACCATCACAGCTACCCCCCACCCCCACCACAAACTGCACCCCACCAGCCCATACCCCAACCATACAATCCCCCCCACCCATGCTGCAACCCCCTATGGGCACCCTGCCCACACCCCCCAACCCACCAAGATCTCCCAGGGCCACAGTATTGGAAACAAGGTTGAAGGTTTGGTACACAAACGTGGATGTAATTACGAATAAGTATGAAGAGTGGAATGAAAGAATAGGTGAGGTGTCCCCAGACATCATAGCTGTCACAGAAATTAAACTAAATGAGACAGTAACAGATGCAATCTTCCCACAGGGATATCAGATCCTGAGGAAAGATAGAAGGAGCAGGGGGAGAGGAGGGGTCGCACTGCTTGTAAGGAACCGTTGGAGATTCGAGGAAATGGAAAGAATGGAGGTGGGTAGAGAACAGGACTTCATAGTAGGTACCATCCAGTCTGGGGAGCACAAGATAGTCATTGCAGTGATGTATAACCCACCACAGAACTGCAGGAGGCCAGGAGAAGAATACGATAAGAACAACAGAGCGATGGTGGACATCCTGGCAGAGGTGGCAAGAAAAGCGCACATGAGCAGAGCGAAGCTACTGGTCATGGGAGATTTCAACCACAGGGAGATCGACTGGGAGAACCAAGAACCATGTGGGGGTCTAGAAACTTGGAGAGCCAAGATGATGGATGTGGTATTTGAAAACCTGATGCAACAACATGTCAGGGACACGACCAGAGTGAGAGGAGAAGATGAACCAGCAAGACTGGACCTTGTATTCACCCTGAACAGCTCAGATATTGAAGACATAACACACGAGAGCCCCCTGGGAGCCAGTGACCATATGGTGCTGAGCTTTGAGTACATTGTAGAGCTGCAGGTGGAGAGGGAAAACGGTACCGATAGAGACAAACCAGACTTTAAAAGAGGAAACTACACGGGCATGAGGAATTTCCTGCAGGACGTTCAGTGGGAAAGGGAAATGGAAGGACAGACAATAAATGAAATGATGGAATAAGTAGGGGCAAAGTGCAAGGAGGCAGAGGAATGGTTTATACCCAGAGGAAAAAGATTAAGTGGGAAGGCCAGAAAGAGCCCCTGGTTTACCCAAAGGTGCAGGGAGGCAAAGACTCAGAGTATCAGAGAATGGAAAAGGTACAGAAGGCAAAGAACCCAAGTAAACAAAGAGATTAGTAGAAGAGCTAGAAACGAGTATGCACAAGTATGGAGGGAGGCCCAGAAACAGTACGAAAATTACATAGCATCGAAAGTTAAGTCTGACCCGAAACTGATGTACAGTCACATCAGAAGGAAGACAACAGTCAAGGACCAGGTGATAAGGCTGAGGAGAGAAGATGGGGAACTCACAAGTAACGATCAAGAGGTATGTGAGGAGCTCAACTTGAGGTTTAAGGAAGTATTCACAGTGGAGGAAGGAAGGCAGCTGGGTAGACAGGACGGGGTTCATCACCAAAAAGGGATGTATCAAGTGCTAGAGGGCATACACACAACTGAGGAGGAGGTGAAGCAGTTACTCAGTGACCTCGATACCTCAAAGGCGATGGGTCCGGACAATATCTCCCCGTGGGTTCTTCGGGAAGGAGCTGAGGTACTGAGTGTGCCACTTACCATAATATTCAACACATCCCTTGAAACTGGGCAGCTACCTGAGGTATGGAAGAAGGCCAATGTAGTCCCCAATTTTAAAAAAGGAGACAGAAAAGAGGCACTAAACTATAGACCGGTGTCACTTACGTGTATAGTGTGCAAAGTCCTGGAGAAAATCATCAGGAAAAGAATGGTGGAGCACCTCGAGCTGAACAGGATAATAAACACCAGACAGCACGGATTCCGGGAAGGCAAATCCTGTGTAACAAACCTTCTAGAGTTCTATGATAAAGTAACAGAGGTAAGGCAAGAGAGAGAAGGGTGGGTTGAATGCATTTTCCTGGACTGCAGGAAGGCCTTCGACACAGTTCCTCATATGAGATTAGTAAAGATGTTGGAAGAACAAGCATGTATAACAGGAAGGGCACTGGAATGGATCAGGGAATACCTCACAGGGAGGCAACAACGGGTCATGGTGCGTGATGAGGTATCACAGTGGGCGCCTGTGACGAGCGGTGTACTGCAGGGGTCAGTCCTAGGACCAGTGTTATTCTTGGTATATGTAAACGACATGACGGACAGGATAGACTCAGAAGTGTCTCTGTTCGCAGATGATGTGAAATTAATGAGGAGAATCACATCGGAAGAGGACCAAGCAGGACTGCAAACAGACCTAGACAAGCTCGACATTTGGTCTAGCAACTGGCTTCTCGAATTCAATCCCACCAAATGCAAAGTCATGAAGATCGGAGAAGGGCAAAGAAGACCGCTGACAGAGTACAGGCTAGGCGGACAAAGGCTACAAACCTCGGCAAAGGAGAAAGACCTTGGGCTGAGTATAACGCCAAGCACGTCTCCGGAGGCACACATCAACCAGATAACTGCGGCAGCATATGGGCGACTGGCAAACCTAAGATTAGCGTTCCGTTACCTTAACAAGGAATCGTTCAAGACACTACACCGTGTACGTCAGGCCCATACTAGAATATGCAGCACCAGTCTGGAACCCACACCTGGTCAAGCATGTAAAGAAACTAGAGAAAGTGCAATTGTTTGCGACAAGGTTAGTTCCACAACTCAGGGGTCAATCCTATGAAGAAAGGTTGAGGGAAATAGGACTAACAACACTGGAGGAAAGAAGGGTCAGAGGAGACATGATAACGACATACAAAATACTGCGGGGAATTGACAAGGTAGACAGTGACAGGATGTTCCAGAGAGGGAACACAGAAACAAGGGGACACAACTGGAAGCTGAAGACTCAGATGAGTCAAAGGGATGTTAGGAAGCATTTCTTCAGCCACAGAGTAGTCAGGAAGTGGAATAGTCTAGAGAAAGATATAGTGGAGGCAGGAACCATACATAGTTTTAAGACAAGGTATGATAAAGCTCATGGAGCAGGGAGAGCAGAGACCCAGTAGTGGACAGCGAAGAGGCGGGGCCTGGAGCTGAGTATCGACCCCTGCAACCACAATTAGGTGAGTACAATTAGGTGAGTACACACACACACACATACACACACACACACCAACATATCATTTCAAGATTTACAACGTGGTTCTTAATTAATGGTCAGTTTGGAGTCAAATTTCACCCAAGGATAACCTACTGGAGTTTTATGACAAGGTAATATAAGTAAGACACGAGAGAGAGGGGTGGATAGACTGCATTTTCTTGGACTGCAAGAAGGCGTTCGACACAATTCCTCACAAGAGGTTAATGCAAAAGCTAGTGGATCAGGCACACGTAACAGGAAAGGCACTGCAATGGATCAGAGAATATCTGACAGGGAGGCAACAACGAGTCATGGTACGTGACGAGGTGTCAGAGTGGGCACCTGTGACGACTGGGGTTCCACAAGGGTCAGTCCTGGGATCGGTACTGTTTTTGGTATATGTGAATGACATAACGGAATGGATAGACTCAGAAGTGTCCCTGTTTGCAGATGATGTGAAGTTAATGAGAAGAATTAAATCAGTCGAGGATCAGGCAGGACTACAAAGGGACCTGGACAGGCTACAAGCCTGGTCCAGTAACCGGCTCCTTGAATTTAACCCTGCCAAATGTAAAGTCATGAAGATCGGGGAAGGGCAAAGAAGACCGCAGACAGAGTATAGTCTAGGTGGCCAAAAACTGCAAACCTCACTCAAGAAAAAAGATCTTGGTGAGTATAATACCGAGCACATCTCCTGAGGCACACATCAATCAGATAACTGCTGCAGCATACGGGCGGCTGGCAAACCTAAGAATAGCGTTCCAATACCTGACTAAGGAATCGTTCAAGACTCTGTACACCATATACGTCAGGCCCATACTGGAGTATGCAGCACCAGTTTGGAACCCACACCTGGTCAAGCACGTCAAGAAATTAGAGAAAGTGCAAAGGTTTGCAACAAGACTAGTCCCAGAGCTAAGGGGATTGTCCTACAAAGAAAGGTTAAGGGAAATCGGCCTGACGACATTAGAGGACAGGAGGGTTAGGAGAGACATGATAACGACATATAAAATACTGCGAGGAATACATAAGGTGGACAGAGACAAGAAGTTCCAGGGAGGGGACACAGAAACTAGGGGTCACAATTGGAAGTTGAAGACTCCTATGAGTCAAAGGGATGTTAGGAAGTATTTCTTCAGTCATAGAGTTGTCAGGAAGTGGAATAACCTAGAAAGTGACGTAGTGGAGGCAGGAACCATACATAGTTTTAAAACGAGGTTTGATAAAGCTCATGGAGCTGGGAGAGAGAGGACCTAGTAGCAATCAGTGAAGAGGCGGAGCCAGGAGCTATGACTCGACCCCTGCAACTACAAATAGGTGAGTACAAATAGGTGAGTACACACTCACACACTCACCACCTCAAGCTAAATACATCATGAGGAGCCAGTCCATCAGTATCCTGTCGCCCAATAACAGAGGTTTCATACCAATGTTGGAGAGTTCACACACAGTGTAGTGAACACTCGACGTCCGGACATGATAGCTGTTGTTGAAACATTTTTGGACGACAGGACTCCAGAAATTTTTTCAAGAATTGCTGTCTACATCTCATGGATGAGAAGATACAGGCAAGGTCAAGGAGGAGGTATTACTGTGTGCTGCTCTAAAAGTGTACATGACCAGCACATTGATGTTGCCATCCCTACTCATCTTGAAATAATGTTCTTCAAGCTATGCATAAACACTAGTACCTCTGTACTTGTATGTGCAATGTACAGACCTCAGTGGCAACATGCAGACCCCATCAACTTCCTAATAGAAAATGTGGACTCCCTTCTGCTCCAACACAACTGTCAACATATCATAATTGTTGGTGACCTCAACCAACATTTCATACAGAGGGACTTTGATGACCTTCTTGCGGTGTTTGACATGAGAAACTTTGTTGATTTCCCTACTCACATCTCTGGCTCCTCCCTTGATCCAGTATGTTGGATCATCTGACCACAAGGCTGTTTTTACGACACTGAAGATCCCAACAGAACGAGGTGAGGAGTCCACACGCACAACCTGGTTATGGGAAAGAGGTAATTGTCCAGCCCTTTGCTCTGAGCTTGTCACCACCCATTAGAATGCTCTTCTCCAAGGGGATGTTGACAACCGAGTGAATGCCTTCACTGGACACATCCTTAATCTACAACAAGAACACATCCCTCACCGGCAGTATGTGACGAAGCCTACAGATCAGCCTTGGTTCGGCTGTCGTTGTAGAGAGGCTGCTACTGCTAAGTACAAGGCATGGCGAGGGTACAAGACACATCCTACTACCTCTAACAGGAACTTGCGCAGGCAAGCCTGTAGGCATATGGGTGAAGTTCAAAAGTGGGCCATCTTTAAATGGGAGGTGGACACAAAAAGAAAGCTAGCATCAGATAGAGTGGCCTCCAAAACCTGGTGGTCCCTGGTCAAGGACAGATAAGGTTATCTGCCTGATGAATTTATTCCACCTCTAAATCAACAGGATGGGACCACCTCTACTAGTAGTCAAGAAGAAGTGGACCCTCCTTGGCTAGCTGCAAGAACTGTGTCAAAACTGTTAGTGGTGACAATAAGACAGGAGGAAGAGCATCTTTTTCTTAAATCGCTTGACCAAGAAAAGGCTGTGGACCCAGACAAGTTGAGCCCAAGATTGCTGAGAAGATGTGCAGACCAGCTAGCAGCACCTCTAACTCGCATCTTTCAGCACTGCCTAGTACAGTGTAAATGGCCTTATCTGTGGAAAGAGGCAAATGTAGTCCCAGTTCACAAAAAGAAGAGCAGAGCAGAAACCACTAACTACAGACCAGTGTCACTCCTGTCAATCACTGGCAAGATCCTTGAGACAATAATCTCAAAACAAATGACAGAGTTTTTTTTAACTACCATTCACCACTTTGTGACCGTCAATATGGCTTCAGGAAAGGTTACTCTGCTGCTGATCTATTGTTAAACCTCTCCACTAAATGGCACCAGTCACTGGATGTTACAAAATGACACGATATCTATTAGTAATAGACATCTCCAGTGAACACTAGAAAGGATAGCCCTTCTAGCATCCAGCCTGTTACTGGGCTTTTGCAACAAAGTCAGTATCCTGGTCCAGTTATCCGATATATTCAATAATCTCCATGAGGATTACAACTGGTAGGGTACTAACCAAAGCATAAGATTTAATATGTTTATTAACAAAGTTAGAGTCTAGGGTTTCAAAGTAAATAAATGTACATATGATCAGGATGTTCATTAAGTTATGAATTAGGAGGTTAATTATGAGGGTAGCTCCTACACTGCTCTCATATACAATGACTGTGCTGAGGGCACATATATCCAAATGACTCTGAAGTACCATCAGGTACAATGTCAGTAATTACAATAATACAGATATATGCAAATAAGAATATATGTGTGTATGAGTGAGCTCCAGGTAACTCTTAAGACTCGACTCAACCAGTGTCCGACTGAACTTCTCATAAGCTAACTTTTCTAACAAACTGACAATCAGAACAGCTTGATTGACCAGTAAAATGACCAATTCGCATAACAGCAATATAACAGGCAACAGCAACACAGCGTCAGTAACCAGATAGAAAATCGACCCTAACTGGGGACCATCAATAGATCCTCCAAAACAGTCACAAAACTCCCTTTCTACAGAAGCTAGGTTCAGCATAAACAATCCCAAACTGTGACGGTGCACAGATGCCTTATCGAATTAGGTCAGGAGCTGTAGCTAGAGACCTGAGTTGTCTCAGAGTGTCAATGTGACACACAACCCAGTAAAACGTCGAAAATCACTGTCTAGTCTATCCTCTGTGAACAGGGTTACACAGAGTCCTGAGAAGTATGTTTCGTCTCACCACCGAATACATACTCTACCCAAACAGAGTCTAAATGGCGAGAAAACAAGCAGAGACAGGAGCAAGGTGTTGACACAACGATGTCCAGCTGCGTAGTGCTCTCGAGGAAGGAGCAGCAGCCACCCACCTCAGGTGGAATCACGTGACTCCTCCCAGCAACTAGGCGCCGGCAGTATAACAAGCCTAGTGTCATAATCGGTAGTTTGCCAACTCCAGGGCAGCTACTACAAACATGAGCACAATTTATAATGTTACATCCTACCTAATGAACATAGCTAAGTCAAATAATGTCAAATATAAGTCAAATAGGTCAAATAATAATATAAAGCAAGATATTAACGATTTAGCTATTATCGAGAATATCAGCAATATAAAATTATAGAAAATGGAAATATACATAAAATATATACATGGGGCCAAATTATGGGGTCGCAATACTGAACGAATCCAAAGTCAGCTGTGTGGTAGCACTGGACATTGTTGGTGCTTTCGACCGAGTGTGGCACCAGGGCCTCTTGGCAAAACTGCAAGCACTGAGAATTGCAGGCTCTACACTATGTCTCCTCAGTGATTACCTTCATGGTAGATCTGTGAGAATAGTTCCTAATGGAACAGAATCAGCAAGACATCCTATTGGTGCAAGTGTTCCACAAGAAAGTGTGCTGGGACCATTGTTATGGAATGTCTACTTCAATGACCTTCTTCATCTCATCCCAGAATCCCATGCATATGCAGACGACTGTACTCTGACATTTACTTATCCAAGAGAAGAAATGCCAGCTGCTCTAAGCTACATCAATCACCAGCTAAGAGCTATATCAGCTTGGGGAAACCGATGGCAGGTAACATTTGCACCAGAGAAAACACAAATTATGATGGTCTCTAGGCAGCATGATGGTAATGCCGGAGCAGTAGTAAGTATGAATGGGAGAGTGTTGGTACCTGGGGAAGAAGTTGATATCCTTGGGGTGAAATTTGACTCTAAACTGACCATGAAGAACCACTTTGTAAATCTTGCAAATAAGGCAGCCAGGAAGCTTACAGCACTTCTACGTATCTCACATTTGCTCGATAATAGGGGTTGCAAGATTTTGTATGAGGAACAAGTACACTCACACCTTGAGTATCCTCAACTTTCTTGGTTTGCCTCCCCCCCCCCATCTCATCTGCGACTGCTTGACAGAATAGAGAACAGAGCAAGACGTCTCATCTCTCGCCTGGACCCATCCTGTATAGATCTGTCATTTCAGCAGAGCCTTCAACACAGGAGGGATGTGGGCGGCCTTACTGTTATGTACAAGGCCAACATTGTCAAAGTGCCACACTTGGCTCCACTTCGAGGACAGTGAGAAGCAAGCTTCTATACCACAAGACGGGCAGAAAGCAGCAACTTGACTCTGGCTGTAACCTTCTCCAGAGCATCACTTTATCTGAGATCATTTATCCCCAGGATGACTCGAGTCTGGAACACATTCGTACAGCATTATGATGTCAACGAGATAAAGTCAGTTG